>JAOWBP010004343.1:641061-659521 GCA_028571105.1 Tragopan temminckii
TATAAAAAAACTAAAAAATATTTTTTTAAAAAAAAAAAAAAAAAAAAAAAAAAAAAGATACATTTTTAATAGTAAGCTTCTTCTTTTCCTTGTAGACAACTTACTTGCAAAGTAAATGTTTTCTGTGGGATTGGGGTTGGCAGTTTAAGTGCTAATGCTGGTGCAGAGATGCATGCAGCATCTTTTTCAGAAGCCAGCGCAGCTGGGGACTGGAAAAAAAATGCAGAGTGGTTATGTTTTTCCGTTAAAAACAAAGATATGTTACAACATAAATGGATTTGAAAAACTCTCTTTAAAGATCCCACATAACACTCATTGAAAATGTTCTTTGTCACATTTGTTATATAAATGTATTTTTAATATAGCTTCTGAGACTGAAGCGCAAAATAAATTTAAAATTTAGTTGCAACTAATTAATGGAAGTTCTGGTATATTTCACAGAAGGGCCAAGCTCTGAAAATTTAAACTAGAAGGATACATATTTCCTAAAACGATAGAAACTCCAATGTAACTTGCTGCTTCACAATTCCTAGGGAAGTCATAACCACTTAAGTTACATCCACATCAAACTCTCGTGCTCGGGCCTCTCCCCATGGAATAATACCAAGAACTCCAAGAACTAACGGAGTTTCTCTTGATTCCATACAGTGATTTGGCAGACTATCAGTACTTAGCACACTGGTTCCATTTAATGAGCATCGCTGCTTAACCTTATAAAGGTCAGTGTTTGCTAAATCATATGAACCTGCTAGTTATCTTAAATCAGAACAAGGTTCAAAGCAAGGACGAGGGAGAGCTAAAAAAATCTGAGCAATCCTATAATAGTGGTATTTACTTGACTCGATGGAACAAGTGACTTATTTTATTAAATGAACACTGGAAGTCATAATGAATCTCACTTATTTCACCTGAACAGTTAAAGTTACTGGTACAAGTCTGGAGTCTTTTCGAGGTCTTCCCTTTTTCTTCTTTTCTACCGTTTCTCCCTCAAGTTCCAGCTTTCTCTTGGGTGCACTGAGTGGTTTAGCAGCTGGAATCTTCTCTTCGCTGTCACTGCTACTCTCCAGAATATCCTTGGGCTTATTATCTTTAATTAAATTCTGATCCTTCAGTCTATGGAAGTAAACACATTTCATATAAGCCTGTTCCAAAAGCTGTATTTTATTTTAGTGTTAAGTTACAGTTACAATCAGTCCTCTTCCCTGGATCGATACAAATAATCCAGCACTTTAAAGTATAAGAGTTTCTCATCTTTTCGCCTCCAATGGACGTTACACTTTCTGCTTACTCAAGCAGGACTTCATTTATCATTATGCTGTCTATCCCCAATTGAGTTCTGACTAATGTAAGCTGCATATCTACAAACCATCTAAGTGCCTGCAGCGCTCCATTCTGTATTTGATGAATACAACAAAAGTAAAGGAGAGAGGGTACAAATCCCTATGAACTCATTAGACATTGTACCCTAAAAAAGATCCTTTAGTTGTTCTCTTCCCATTCCTCCCAATGGCCAGTTATTAACTCACAGCATTTCGTTACTTATTCCAAAATCACTTCTTAGGAATTCCTTGCATAAGCCAAACTTTTCTTCTTTGACATTTGAATTTTGGCAAACAACTTCCATTTATCCATAATTTTACCAACACACTGGAAACAAATATGAGGGTAATCTAATACTTTTCTTTTTTAATACATGGCTAGATGCTGACTAAGACTGTTGAGGTATTTAATCAAAAACACATTTTATCAGTAATAAATCAGAGAAACACATTATGTCACAAACTTTTTTTTTTTTTTTTTAAATAAAGATCACGGGGATCCAGAGTCAGAAAAGAACATAAAATCAAAAAGTCTTCTCTGCATGCCTCCAAGGCACAACAGGTCCTTTGCAGAGACAGTTTGTCATTTATCTCAAAGTAAATCTCACTCTTGCACATGGATACAGGGTGGCTATTTCTGTCTTCCAAGGAGCACAGATGCATGTACCCACACGTGAAGGCATGAACATACACACAGTCTCTTGTAATGGGAGCTTTAATACTGAGTATTTTGAAGAGTCTGCTCCATGTCATATGCCAGAGACATAAATGTACAAAGGGATAATGGTAGCAAAGAATTTACCCATTTCCACCTCTCTCCTTCATTCCAGTTTTGGAAGAGACCCAAGAATTTCCACAGCATTAGCACTGTAGACAATCAGTTTTTAAACTCTACATTACTGTCCTTTTTTGTCCTTTGGGCTATTTCTTACCTGTCCACAACAGTCTGATTTGTATTTGTTATAACAGCAGTCCCTGAGGTGGCTTTGGATCGTTCTGTAAATCTAGAATCAAATGCTTTCATAGGTTCAATCTTGGATGGAGTTGTCAACACAGAGGAAGATGATGCAGGAGGAGCAGTTGAAACAGAGGTAGCATTTACACTGTCAATAAAAGGGATGTGAGAAAAGGGATTGAAAGAAGTTTTGTATTTGTAACCTACATTGCTCATAATAACCAGGAAGCATTCATTATCTTGGCTAGAAATAACATTCAAAACTTTTCACTGGTATATATGAGAGTTATAGTACACTTTTTCACCTTTCACATGTCAATATATTCCAAGCTTTCTCTACTCTCAAAAACTGTTTACAGCGCATCTCTGAGCTAAAATCTTGCTGTTTAATCTAGATCTATCTAGATTAAGTGACCTTAATTAGCTCATTCTTTACATATTTTTAATTCAGGAACTAAATTTTTAGCTCGTTCTTACATTCCTAAATGGAAAGGTTTGCTATTTTAAGTAATGACTGGAATTTCTGGTTTTATCCACTCTTCACGTTATCAAACACTTTCCTTTACAGGATTATATTCCAGTGTATGTCAATCAAAGAACTTGTGCTGAAACATTTCATGCCAAGTTTTAATTTTTTTGTTGAAGAATCCAAACAATTTATTATGCCTTTTCCAAGCATGACTAAGACATAGGAATGTGTTTTCCCCACACTAAAGCATTCCAGGGATCTGTTATTTGAATAGCTGTTTACTTTAGAGATTTTTCAATCCATTCAGGGGAACAAAGGGCTCTAAGATAACTGATGTTTGCACTGAAGAGCAGTTAGAAGCCCAATTTCTAAAGAAAAGGAGACTTAATAATATTGTCTGTCAATCGTTCCTCACAGCCTACCACTCACTCTTTAATTTATGACCAATTTCAACTAAATTTAATGGAGCAGTAGAGATTTCTATGACACCGTGCTCTTACAAATGCTATAAAATATATATATAGGAGGGGAGGGGAAGATCAGCATTACCACTGAGGAAAAAGCAAGTAAAGTTTACTTGTTCTGTAATTAATCTGAAAGACACACTGTTGACTCGGTATACGTGCACTGACAAAGCCAGTCACTATGCTCTCTCTCATCTGAATGGAGTTATTAATGTAGGGAAGAAATATTACTGTGCTTGAGGAGAGGAGATCTAGGGGACACAGGACAGAACTCAGTGCGAATCAGACTTCATTACTTTCATTGCTGGAAACCTTATTTACTAATAACAACTCAGTATTCTATCAGCAAGCCACTTTGTTAGAGCATTAGCACACAGTCAACTGTATATTGTTGCACTGAGTTCATTTTCAGAACTACGCATGTGAATTTATTCATTACCGATTTATCCCTGGTAAGTAACCAAATATTAATAAAACTCCTGTAGGAATGCTAGATTCTTAAAGTTCTGGGGTAAGGAAATCATTGTAATGACTGATTGATGACACAGTCACAAACAAGAATTAAAACAAAACCATGTAAATGAAAAACCAAACTTCTGCAAATACTGACCCATCTTTATTGGCTGCATCATCTGTTGGTTTTATACTGGCTGCTGTTGGCTCCGCAGAAGGCTTTGAAGTGTTAAGCGAATTTGCTGCATTAGAATCTAATGACATGAGCTGCTGGTTGTTTTGAGAAGACATTATTGAGCCAGCCAGTGTGCCAGATATTGGGATGCTATTGAAAAATGCTGTAGAAAAATCCCTAGGTAAAAGACAAACAACAATTAGATTTCTTCAAAACATTTCGAAAATAATGGAAAGAAAACCATTTTAATTAAAACTCATCCCATTTCTCCCTCTGCTGCATGCAGAGATTTTCATTATACGTTTTGTATATATACACAAAAACATACATATAAATGGACACACGGCCTAAATAAACCACCAATAACTAACTTCCCAGAGCCCTCTTCCATATACAAATGAAGATAAAGCTGGCATTAATGCAGATATGAACCCGCAATACTCACTCATCTACAAGGGCAGATAATGAGAGTTAGCCTTATCTATTAAGAAAATATCATATCTATAGTGGTTTTAGAAACTACTTCCAAATGTACCCAGTGTCCAGCTGAGCTATGCAGAGAGGTGTGATTCTTCTCCGGCCATCTGCTGTTCGTGTTTCAACTTGCTTTTTTAAGAGATTCTGTTGGGAAATATATGTAATCATTATTTCTGATAAATAGGATGTTACTGCATATGTGGTGGTTGAATCTACAAGTATATTTCTGTAAGACAACCTCTTCAAAAAAAAAAAATAAAATAAAAAATCCTATTTAAGTTCATATGTTACAAAATAGAATGGATTCTAGTTCTGATTACTGCTTTCAGGTAATAACATAGCATAAATTACTTTTCATTTTTAATTCAGGCACAGCCATTTCCAATTCCAGATCTATTCAACATGAATAAGGCTGCAAAAACTTATCACAAGCATCTGCTATTTACTGACTTTCTACTTGATGCTATAAAGTAACTACCCAGGAGCACCTACCTTTCTAATGTCCTCTAAGCTCTCTCCATTGACCATGCTTGCCACTTTGGGAGCTGTGGTCGCAGCCCCCGATGCTTCCCTTATTGATGCGTTCTTCTGCTCCGCCTGCTGCTGCTGCTGCCTCTGTTGATACTTGAGCATCTCTGGATTCTCAATGATGGTTGTAGACAATTGAGCTTCAGTCATTATAGCTAGGCTTTTACCATACGTGGACTGATGAATGTTGCTCTGCGAGTGTCAGAAGTGTACCACACAAAGAGTGACTACAGCTGCCAACGTGACATCACTAGCTATGATGTAAAGGAGCCACACAGATCTAACAGATAGAAGATCCGATATGTGTCCTCCATCATTTATAAACTAATCATTTTTTTTTTCCTTTCTTTACATTGTGAGCTAATAATAAATCAGTACATTAATTAGAATTCAAAGCTTTAGTTGCTAATAGCAATAAGAGTTAAAAACAGCCAACGGCAAATCAGTTTAAAAAGGTTTGCATATAAGCAAGTCAAAGAGTAATTTTAAAGTGTTCTGAAGCACTCACTCCTTGTTTCCTTGGTCAAATAATTACTTGAAACATAATGATGTGTAAGCAAGCGGATGTTTTCCAGCTACACTTTCTTTCCAGACTAGAAGCTAACACCATCAATTCATTTCTTTGTACTGTTTTTAAACAACAACACATTTTTCTGCAGTATGAAAATCAGTCACTGCATACTTCTATAAACATTCCAGTACTTTAACTGAATCAGTACACCCCTTATATAAGATCACAGATTCTCGGGAGTGTTTACTGTACCTTTTCCTCCTCACTGAGTGGATCTCCAAGTTCATCCTGGGAAAAATCTAAAAATGCCACAGATCCATCCATGGAACACACCAAGATACCGAGTCCATTGAGGGTCCTGAAGGACAGAAAGATTCATCCTTGTTTTTTTTGTTGTTGTTGATATGATGGGGCCATACAGCAAATTTCAGAATTAAAAAAAAAAACATTTAGCCTAAGGTATATTATCACAGGAAACACTGACGAAACCAGAGAAGTGGGACAGCCAGGAGAAAAGGTGTTGATGGACAGCAAGGGTCTGTGTGCTCATCCTTGAAAGAAGGCAAATCAGAGACTGAACGTGGGAAGGTGGCTTTAGAACAACACACCCCATGGCACCACGAAAAGCCTTCTGCAGGAGTAAAAGAATATCATCTGAAGCTGCGCACAGAGAGAGGAAAATGTAAATATATTTGCTTCAAAAGATGCACAGAGAATTTGTGTGCTAACGGAATTGGGTGAAGAAAAGGGACTTCAGCAGATAAGCTGATACACTTTTTAATAGAATTGCCACTTTGCTTCATCGTGCATGGGAAACAACAATAGATTGTCTATTCCCATAGAGAGCCTGCAGTCTAAATAAACAAGGTAGGAGGGAGAAAAGACTATAAGAGAGAAGCTATGTATGTTGGCTTAGTACTTTTTCTCAATCATCTTTATCTAAAGTGACAGCAATAAAAAGAAAGCAAGATGTGTGTTTGAGCAGCCTAAAATCGCTGCACTAGGTAAGAGCGTATATTGAGCTCATTGTTTGTTTCTCTAAGCAAACTGCGTATGCTCTTACACATGGGAAGATGTTACGCTCTCTTCTGGAGGTCAAAAAGGTTTCCTTGGTGGGAGAGCAGAGAGAGAATATATTGTACCCTTAATGGCATGACAGCCTTCCATTATTGCACATTTAGAAAAAAAATGAGTTTTGACTACTAAGCCCGTAACATACATTCACTGACCTAACAGAGACAGTAAGGTAAAGTAAGATGGCCTTCTACAGAGGAAGAGGAAAAAGGGAAGCAGGCAGAACTCTTTGGTCCTATCCAAACTAGTCTGCAAGGTTTAAAAATACTGCATGCATGACAGCTCCAGGTGTTTGAAAATGGCTTTGTTTGTGGTGGCTGTAGCTTGATAGCATCACGTTCAGAAGAGTTAGCATCAGCACCATGACTGGGTTAAACACCACAGTTCCAAATTAGAAAAGTGATATAACTTTGTGGAGAGTTTTCTGCTCAATTATCAGATAAAACTGCTGAGCTCCTACTGACACCCAGACCCTAGCAATTATTGTGTAACTACATCGTGGCACTCAGATGCTGTAACAATGGATTCAAGTCCACAGCTCCAAGCCAGAAACCAGGCAGCTGGTTGCTGCCTGTAATAGCCACCAATAACAGTGTAATAGTTTCAGATTCCTCTAAATTTCATCTGTCTGTTTTTAGAATTGGGCAACAAACTGGAATGCATTTCTGGGAATGCGCCATATTATTGGCATTTTAGCCATAAATTTGAATTTGTAAACAGGATACAAAATAATAAGCTTCCTTATGAGACTTTGTTTACCTCATACATCCCACAAAACTACTTCCTCTTAAACAGCAAAACGTTAACCAGCTATTACTCCCAATGACTTTATGCCATTGAAAATGTGCAATTTGCAGATGGACAATTAAAAAACACTACAGGAAAACAAAGATATTTGAAGCTATTGTACTACAACAACAGCAGTTCTCAGGAAACATTCTACTTTTTGGCCTTTATTTATGAAAGCAAAATGTTTTGGATTTGAATTTTTCGTATGCTTCTCTGAGCTTCACTGCAAAATTCATACGGCACACGGAAAACAGGAACCTACAACAATTGTAAGCTTTAAAATTCACACTGTAAGAACACAGCATTACAGCCACAAAGGTAGAATTTCAAAAGCTAGGAGATGCTCAAATTAACACAACCTATGTAATCAGCTGTGTGCATACTATGGAAAAATACTTTTTTTTTTTTTTTAATAACATACAGAACCCCAAATTCTGTAAGTCACCTATTGCATAAGTGCAGCGCTGCTGGGTTTTTTTGTTTCTTTATTTCTAATACCACTTACAGAGTAGCGTCACGTTCATTACTTCCTTATTGTTCAAGTCTCGCTGTGAATGAAGAACTGTTACCTTTCGCCTTCCTAAGACCTAGGCCTTTGATGCTGGTTGTCCCAACAGTGAGGCAGACCCACAGCCATCAATTCCTAAGTACAGGAGGTTTTGTTCACTTCTGATGTCACGCATGCTGAAGTGATCCCATGATCATAGCTAATGTCACGATACCAAAGATGTTGCAGCAGAACCAGAAACTTCAGGAACTATTTGTGTTCCAACAGATACAGCCTATACTATTTTGATGAATTTCCAGGTAATGCACCTACCTAAAGCTGACAACAACATTCTGGCTTCTGTAAGAAATCAACTTACCAGGAGATATCCATGATAGACTTGTCGAACAGCTCATGTATGACAACTAAAGGTCTTTTCAGACACGTGAGCTTAAAATAGAAAAAAACAACACTCAGAAATTCAGAAGTTCTATGCTACCACAAATATTACCACATTAGTACTTCCCCATAGTCTAACAGTATTCTCCAAACAAGACTAGGCCAAGAGACAGCTGCATCCTTGACAGCATGATGAGATCCAAAGCTATCTCCTTACTAGCACAGAAAGCTCTGAAGAAGAAAGGTTGACATTCAATCTCCCCCTCCCTCCTGAAACGCAAAATGTCTTCACCAACTTAGTCCTTCTTCTGCAGTCATAGAGCTTTCTACCACTCAAAAGGTAATTCCACACACGCTAAGACAGCTTTCTATTCTAAGCTTTATTGAGATAAGGATGTTGCAAACTGCCAGCACAAGACGAAGACAGATTAGGTTTCATGTCTTCACCCAGACCACCTGCCCAAGTAAGTGATGCCTGCCAACAGCAGAGGGAAATTCACTCACAATTATTCATAAGGAGGATTTTTCTACACTTACAGATCAGCTTAGTAATAAAGAACTGAACATGAAAACTCCAGTATGCTGCTCTAAACCAGAGATTCTAATCTCCTTAATGTTAAGCCAATGAACTTTATGTTTACAGCACATAAAACAAGCAAAATGAAGCATGAAAAGCTTTCATGCTCATTGGTACACAGAGGTAGTGTGTCATCTTCAGCAGCTTCTTTTATGTCTCCCTCCTCGGTCTGTGATGTATACATTCCTGCAGCTCTTTGGGGGTAACGACTGCCTATAACTGCATCTCTACAATACCTAGTGAAACTTCAACAGACGCCCTGCATGAAGTCATGGTATAAATACAGAATAAAACAAACCAGTAGTGACGCTCAGATATGGGTATGCACTGGTAGCAAGGCGAGGAAGAGATTTAGTGTTATGCATTTAATGACTGATGAATAGATACCACTCTGGAATCTATAAACAGTAGCTGTGTTCTGGCCCACATTCTCATTATAAAGCCTTACAGTTAAACTTATTCTCTACTCTTTGCAGTTAACAAACAACCCACTTGCATTTGTAGATGCGAGAACAGTCATCCTCTCTCAGCCGGAATTACAATTTGAGTTTAGATTTTTGAAGTAAAACACAAACTAGAAATTGAAAACTTGAAAGTATGTTTAAAAAGCTCATTTACTTTCACACTGATTTTCACAGCAAAGGCAGAAGCCAGGGATTGAAGCCAGAACAGAGCACAGAGATGAGACACATACGCTCACAAACAGCTGTGCTGTGCATGCTGAACTCTCCTTGCACGTATAAAAAGCAAGACTATCAAAACTAGGCTCTATAAGCAATTAAAAAAAAACAGGTGGGCTAAATACGGAGTGATAGTACAGTCTTTTTCCTTAGGACTCACATGGAGAGCAAGTAAAGACACTGGAAGGTAATAGGGCTGAATTATGTTTGTTAGCTGAAGTAAGACATTATTTCCCTTAACAGTTCCTCCCTTTACCACCACAACATACTCTGTCATTGGCTTCTAGTTGTTCTTGGCTCCAGAATACCGAATTCCTGGAATAAACTACTACCAATCCACTTTTCTCCCTTTTAATCCTCTCAGAACCAAGAATAAAAAAATCTGAATATGAATCTAAGTAAAAGACCTGATGCTGTACACGTGCCCTCTGTGCTAAGCCCTCAAGCTATCCAAATGACCATGTTAATCAAAGAAGGCAAACACACTTACCCAGACAGAAAGAGATCGATCCTTACTGCCAACAGCACAGCAGCAGTAGGGACAACTTGATTTGGTAGAGCTCCCATTCTTTTGTTTCTTCTTGAAAATTTTTGGATTGAATTTCTGCACAAGTGAGAGGCCACAAATTTTATTACAGCGATCGCATTTTAGTAGATCTGCTTTAAAAACAAGCTTTCCAGTTAAGAGTGAAAAAGAAAAACATTTCATGGAAATGAAGTCCCTAGCCAGGCTTTGTCAGAGCACAGGAAGAGCCCCACATGCTTACTTAATGGACTGTCTGAACACCTTACCAGGTATGCCAAAGAACATCAGTTTTACTAGTGATCAGAAACCCAACAGAAATCTCAGTTGCTGAGCAGCTAACAAAGCTGGCCTTCGACACTGCTAACCTGCTCCTGTATTTCCCCCTTTTTTTCTCGTTCACCTGCATCCAGCTCTCGTATCACAAGAGCAGGCTGGTTGTTTCCAGCATTAAATTGAAATTTATTAAACACCACCACATTTTATTTCACACACTTTACTAACCTTGCCATCCGTCTCCCTCTCTCGTCCCACAGGCGCATACAAATACCAAAAAGCACATCTTGCAAGTTTTATTTCAGGAATAAATTATTGTCATTCACTCACCACTACTGTAACTGCCTTCCGATGCCCCACAAAATCCATGTTGGTTTTCCATCCATCTCTCTCGATGATCTGAGCAGTTGGTCCAGAATTATTCATGGCGTGAGCAGAAACAAGATAGTGACCATCAGGTGACCAGCTAAGACGCAACACATGTGTTGTCCCTCCACACTAAGGAAATAAATAAAAAAAAAGTACTAGAACTTAAAGTGCGCCTGGCAAAATACATTCATAGTATTATTTTTTAAAAACACAAACTACTTAAATTTTAGATTTAGGAAATATGGTTACAGACTCTTTTGTGTCCATAAAAGAAAGACAATACACGCACTTCTCAGCACTTCAGCCATGCTTATGCAGCATAATATACGATGCTCTAACAAAAGGAGGAAAAAGCTATCCAGAGAACTACTTTTAAAGGAAACAAAACACAAGTTTTCTTGCACATAGCACGCTCAGTAATGGCACACTCAGTTCTAGTCAGTCACAGGGCTGCAGCATATCAGCTGCTAACAATGAGACTTCAGCTTGCCACACGTTATGTGTATTCAGACATTTACAGTCTATTACTACGAGTAATGGCACTACGACACTGCCATGTCCCTGTGCAACACAGCCCACTCACTAAGCATCAGTTTCTCCCCAGAAGTCTGACCTCCTGATCAAAGTCATCAGATAAGAGCCCTAGGATGCCAGACCAAAGATCCCTCCCCTGAGTTTCTGATAATGGCCAATAGAAGATGCATAGGGAAGAACGCAAAAGCAACGCAATTTGCTTGTACCGATTCTTCCCTGAACTAACCTCCATGTTTCCAGGCATCTACTTGCTTCCACGACCATATACATCTTTGGCATCAACGACGTTCAGTGGCAAGAGTCTCAATTTAATGACATGTTGCATGAGAAAGTTTCCCTTCACATCCCCATTAGAATCTACTACCAGATATTTTAACAGCGCTGACTCAAATGACACTACCTAATGCTTCTTCAGAACCAGAGTTACTCTAACAATTTTCATTCACTCTGCAGGAATTCACTTTGAATGGTCACACATTCTCAAGTACCTCATCAAAGGGTTTTGTGATGCTGGTTTCCAATTGCCAGTCCATCGTCCGCCACACTTTCAAACTCCGATCATCAGCCTGAGAGGCAATGTATTTTCCAACAGGATCCCAGGTCAGCCCTTTCACCAAGCCAGAATGTCCTTTCAAAGTGGCAAGAATTTCTGTTCCAACAACAAAAAAACCTCTTTAAAGCAGCAGTTTAAGTGGAACTTTAGTTAAACATTCCTCCTTTCTTCAGTACCCAAAGACTATCACAACAAATTCGGCTTTTTAATACCTGCGACTGAAAAAATACAGAAGTCTGCCTGAAAACAGGCTACAAGGTCTGCCAATCTCCTGCTTATCATCCTGTTAGAGGAGAGGCTGAGAGCACTGCACAGGCTACAGATAGCCTGAAAGTGTAAAACCTCCAACATCAGCATTGGCAGCAGCCCTAAAATAAATAGCGGTGCCTGGACAGCACACAATGGGAGTTTCAGCTTACACCAAGTTAAGTGATGAGAAGCAGCCCAATACAGGCAGGTGCTCCCTAAGTGCTGCAGACCCTCGCAATCCGCTGGAGGCTGCAGGCCCGGTGGAGCTGCCAGCACTGCAGCAAAAGAACAAACATGGCCATCAACTGCAAGACTCGAGAGCTTTTGTGGCCGTGACAGAAGAGGGTGCAGGTGGTCCCTTTTGCAGAGAAGGTAGAGAATGACTTTCCTGTAAAATCAGGAGCATAATCTGAGCGTAACTTATCTCCAGCAGTACGGAATCCAGTGATCATCAATAACCAAAGTGTGACACCTTGAAAAGCAGGCAACCCATTGCCACATGGGCACTGCCAGTGAAATACACCCACAGAGGAGCTTACTGCGAAGTATTACAGACTTGCACATCTGAAACATAAGATTTCTCACCTGGAAACTTGACAGCGTTCCAGATGACAACAGTGTTATCCACACTACAGGATGCCAGCCAAGCATCATGTGGAGACCATGCTACATCCATGACATCTGTTTAAAAAAAGTCTCTGTGTAAGGCACCATCAGAGAATCCAAAAATCTTTTTTTAAGGGAACTTGTGGGGCAACATTTTTTCCGTCACCAAGAAATGACGATAGCATCACTCGAGTGGGAGTTAGGACAGAACACAGCAAACTGAGACTGAGGCCATAAAAGTTGAAAATAGATAAATGCAGTATTTAGTGACTATAAAAGTAGTAATGCACGTATAGAGTACTTTGCCTTGCTATGAACAGAGAAGTAACAGTAGATATTGCAACACACTCACTGTGTTCCAAAGCATGCATACAAATCATGTTCGTTCTGTGCCTGTTAACTTACCCCCTGAATGGCTTCTGAGAATTGATACACACCTCCACTGCTCAACGTTTGTTAGTTTGCTGCTAGAACCAAACACAGTGCTGGGTCCAATGTACCTAATTAAAATAGGAAAAAAAAAACAGTTCCCAACAGAACCACCTCACATTTTTCACACGCTTTCTACGGAAAAACCAGCTGCACAGGACACTTCTATTTCACGTTCAAGTATTTCTGCAATAAAAAGCTGAAACAAAAACGTGTTTATAGAAAGTAATTCCGGTTATTAAAAAAAACTAGCTTCCATGCAAGTTATACTGTCCAGCGATAGCAAAAACTAATAGCTATAATAAAAAACTAGTTATTTAATTAACCCTTCAGATCTCATCAGAAGTTTTTTTCAAGGACAGACGCCGCCTTAACTCACAGCCAGCAGCACAACTGCCCAGGTAGAGCAGCTCCAGACCAAGAGATGGGATAAAGGACTACCAGTGATGTGACATCACAGCTTTCAGCTCCACACGCACCACAGGAAGCAGTGAGCTTACCACATGCTTGCAGAGGGAAGAAACACTAATAGACTTGATATTGTCACTTACTTGAAAGAAAACACAAAACCGAGAAGGAAGAAACATGCTTACGCGGCTCGTTTCCACACCATGATCAGTTTGTCATCTCCTCCTGAAGCCAAGTAAACTCCATTGTTTGACCATCGTACACAGTTCACACAAGCTGAAAATTAAGAAAAGAAAGCTTGTCAAATGAAAACTGAGAATAGACTCTCCTAGAATGGGGCAGAATCGATAAGAGGTAAAGCTTGCCAGGAGACCTTTAGGACTTCAGTTTGGTTTTTCCATTCAAGGCACTCTGTCTGCTTTAGGTAAATGAGTTGGGACTTACCTTTCAGTGGCAGTTGAGGAACTCCTTATTTTTAAAAAAACTATTCATTGTTTAAAAGAATCTTCACTAAATGCAACTTAAAAGGTGAAAGATGTATATTCACCTAACAAAGGAAACTGCCTGGGGAAAACTAAGTGGGAATAAGAGGGCAAAGAAAAAAGCATACATCTTGACAAAAAGAAAAGGGATAGCTTGTTCAGGTAACCATATTTGCTTCAATTGCAATGTGCAGTAAGCATAGAATAATCTGGAACTACTACTGATACACTTCATATTACGTTCTCTTTTTACCTATCCCTCACCCTGTCCTTCAGAGCCCCCAGTTTCTCAGGCGTGTTACCAATCATGTCATGCACACAGACAGAGAAAGGTCACAGATTTCCAGTGGTATTTGCATTTCTCTATGCATTTTGCCAAATCTTAACAATGTTTTCTAACAAATATCTAAAAGCGCATCCAGCCAAAACATGAGACCCCTCTGCTGGATTTAATGACTCTTTACCACTGGACAAAACACGAGTCTTGTAATCACAGACAGATGAAATGCTCTGGCAAATAACAAACAGCCAGCACAGAAAAATAAGGGCATCTGCGTACCTAAGTGATTGTCCATCTGACAAAGCATCTTGGGAATATTTTCATTCTTTTCATCTTCCTCTTTCAGGACAGGAGCCATATTCCAGATCACAACTTTCCCAGAATCCTGACCTGCAAATGAACAAGAGGCCCTCCTTTTAAATACACGAGAAAGGCAAGACAGCTGAACTCAATACAGGCATGGAACAGAGAGGGGGATTTAGTCACTGCTGGGGTGGGAACTGTGGAAACATTCAACTAGGGATGCCATTCTCATACAGTTACACAGAAGTACTGTACTGAAAATTAAGTTACAAAGCTGTGATAAAAAATAATCACTCATATGTAACAACATAACAACTTCAAGTAACAATGATAACTACAGGCACCAACTATTCATACAGTAAAATTGTATTTGACAAATAAAGACATACATTCAAAATCTAAAAGGCAATTATTACAGCCAACAAAATTGTTACTTGGATGACAACGGCAAATAATTCTGCACACATTTCTTGAGCCGTTCCATTTATACACATTGATTTTCCTATTTAGCAGTTCGAACACTCAGTCCTCTTCAGATGAAAAAGGAATTTAGCCTTTACGGCCACTACTCATCCACTGCAGTATCACCCCCAGCTGACATCCAAGAGGATGCGCAGATCAGGGAACGTAGCTCTGCCTTCTGCATAATAGCAGGCTTTTCTATACGTCCTAACGAGCGATGCCGCTGAGATACAGACAGTTACGTGACGTGTTTGTAAATGGGTTGGGAAGAGGGAAGTACTGCGAGGGCACGAGGTCACTGTGGCCCAGGGGCCGGACCTCCTCAGGGTGTAAGCATACCTTGTCCTCCTGTTGCAAACTTGGTCCCATCTGGGTGAATGTCCACTGAAAATATGGGCTTTCCTGCAATCAGAGAACAAGAAACACTGAATTGTTTCACAGTCAGCAGAAGGCAGTCATGCCAACAGATCCATGACCCTTCAGGCTGGCAAACGGCGTTTTTCTTCTAAAAGCAGAAATTGTAAGAAATACGGCTGAGTAGGAGAGTTGAAAGCAATCTGAAGAAAAGAACAACTATTAGTGTAGATGGAAGTTACCGTGCCATAAGCGAACCAGAGATGAACAAGGAGATGTAATCCTGCAGGATATGCCAAATGCCTCAAAGCAAAGTAACACCACAACAGTTGCCCCAACAAGGTAAAATCACACTTGGGTACGGAATTTCTTCCAGGTTTCTGTAGCTCGTTAGCTGATGACCTGAAGCAAGATTTTGGTTTCTGTCCTTTGTTGTTTTGCTGATAAATCCTGGAGAATTTAACTAGATTCTCCAACTATGGGTTTATGCTGCAACTATACCATCTGGCTTCCCTGACACTGAACTGTAAACAAAATCCTTGTCCCAGTACTTCTTACTCTTTGAGGGATGTGTGTTCTGCTTCATGTATTTTCTTTACGTTGACTTGTTTTGAGGTTTAGTTTGTTTGGATTTGTGTTGCAACAATGACACGTGATTCCCCTTAAGAGTTTTACAGGCAGCCGAGCAAAGACCTTCACTAGATTAAGGCAGCACTCCACTCGCACTCCTTCCCAGTCCTCTAAATCACATAAAGCACAAATTGAGATTTAGCCGTGGCTTTTCTTCAGGTCGTGCTTGACTCTATTCTTCTTTCCCTACCATCTCCAACGCAACACAAACAGTTGAGTACTTGGAAAAGCACAGGCAGGAAGCAAACATTGATTTTGCCCTTCCCAAGGTGCAAAAGTTCCCTTACATTAAACCAGCACATTGTTTAAACTAGTTTAAGCCACTGACACTTACAGGAGCAGCTCCCTCTACAGATGTTACAAGTGGAAGAGATTACCTTTGCATCAGTAACCTCACACCCGAAGTTACCACGTGTGCCGTGCCGTTAGCCATGAGAGTACAGGAAGCCCTTTCATCCTAAAGGCCTCTTTAGGTCTCCAGCCAGGTACTAACCCGCTCACCCTGCCTCTGCATCACTCACAAAACCAGGGCCCCGATGATTCCCAGTGAGTCAGAAGGAACAAGGCCCTCAATAAGAGGGGAGCCGTGGCCCCCAGAGCAGCACAGACAGTGCTTCAGAGCTTGGATGGCTGCAGTTAAACAACACTGCAAAGAAGGAGACATTATTTATTAGCAACTGCCGCCCTCCTCAGCTCCACGTCTGTATCTGATGGCGTTGCTGGTCACTGCTGAGACACCGAACAGCACCAGGTCCCTCTCCCAAAGCATCCCGGTGCCTTGCCATGCCCGTCACTGGAGAAGTTCTCACTCATACCAGTCATCAAGCATCAAAATAAGATGCATGTGATGCTTAAACAGTAACACTGCAATTTAACAGTGGGGTTGAGGACATTTTTCCCCTCTTGTAATAATTTATAAACAATTTGTTGAAGCTATCGAAGCTCCCCACAACACAGAGCACGAGGCAGCAAATCAGATCCATTGAAACCAGAACACCTTCCGACAGACCATATAACATCATGTGGTTTGTTACTTAATGCTGTGCAATAATCGCTAAAATAAAAAGACAATTTTATGCGAAGTTCCACTTTGTGAGATTCTAGTTATTTTCCTTGCAGCCCATCCAAGACACAACATCCCAAGTGACTCACATATCCATTTAAATATTTACCTTCCACCATTACAGCTTGAAGAGATAATAAACTCTGTGCCTACGTTTCAACAAAGTGAGCTCCAATTCCTACAAGCTGTAACACACCAACAGCACCTCGGGGGTTGCAGAGGTTTCTCAGAATCGCACAGGACTTCCTTCCCAAGAGGGCTCAGCACGTGCCACTGCTACAGACCAGGGCTCTCAACCAGCTGTGTGCCAAACACGCACATACAGCTGCGCTGTGTACCTTCATACGGGTACTGAAAGGAAATGGGGGAGAGAGCCAAACCCCAGCTGAATATCTACATAATATCTAATAAACTGGCATTAATAGTGCAAAAAGCTTACAGAAAATCCATTTGAAGAAGTATTTCCAATAAGCACTCAGGCAAGGCAACATTAAGAACGCCAGGACAAAAACGTGTCGAGCCAAAACGTGCAAAGTGCTCTTACAGGGAACACGCACAGCCTGGGCTGAGAAGCCCAGGTGCTCTGAATGCACTTACTGTAACCCCGACTCCCCGTGCCTGTCACCTCACAGGGCTGCCACGCATGCCTGCCAGCATCCTTCTGCTGCTTCCAGCCTGTCCAGTAAAGCACAAGTCCCAAAACTGAGCAGGTAAAGGGGAAGGGAGGAATGACAGCAAGGAACCAGCGCACAGAGGAGCCATCCTGGAATCCTGACTCTCGCTCATGCACCAATAGGGAAGCAAGCTCTTCTGGCAGCAGTGAAAACAAAAGGAGCAAGAGCTATCGACAGTGAGCCCACAGCAGGAACCAGCCCCACCTCTAGGGAGGTACCAGAGTAACGCGCAGCCTGCTAAAAGTGATGGAAACGGCAAACGTGCGGCAACGCCTGCGGGATCTGGAACCCTGGTACAGTAGAATCACCTGCCTGATCTCACCTGACTGATCCTGCATTCCCTGCCCCAAGGAGGGGGGGGCGAGAATGTCAGACAGCCGTGCGTGGCACAGACCTTAAAGCGCCTCGCAGTCGAAACCAGCGATAAACGTCCAGCAGAGTTTCACCACCTGCCGAACAAACTGACTCGCCCAGACACCCCAGCAGGACAGCGGCACAAACGGAGACCAAACGCGGGGCTACCAAAGCCTCGTACTGCGTCACCCGCGAGATACAGCCTTCATAAATGAAACCGAGCAGCAGACCGCTCGGCAGAGGATGCTTTTCTACAGTTCACAAGTTAATGCCAAAAGTTACAACAGCTTCCAAACACACGCCCGCAGCGAAGCGGTGCGCCCAGTAAAGAAATACGGAGAACAGCCGCGGCGCCATCGCTCTCCGCGACCCGCGGAGGTGCGGGCCACAAGTTCGCTCCCGGCTGCTGACAGGTGGGCGCCCGGCAGCCATCCGGCGCCGCGCAGCCCGCACGCGAGCGGCCGGAGACCGAGGCGCAAACGCCGCGTCGGTTCAGATTAATCGGCGGAGACGCGACGAACACCTCCTCGGCAAAGCACTTCCACTTTCCTTCC
>JAOWBP010004343.1:709025-721399 GCA_028571105.1 Tragopan temminckii
GTTCAGGTGGCTCATGCTGCAAGAAGATGTAACGTGCAGTATTGTCGTGCTGATCCCTTCGATTTGTGATGACTCTGCACAGTGTCAGGAAGGCCCCTCGCAGCCCTCCAGGGAACTCACTTGTTTGAGCCATTTTCTGGAAAACCTCATGAGGGCAGCATCAGGGATTACACAGGAGCTGAAGCTTGCTAACTGGTGATTCATTCGAACCGCAGTGCCTCATTGAAGCGCTGAGGAGCAGCATGTTTTTTTTTCCTCTAAGAATGTTAGGTATGTATGACCGTTGAATTCTTGTTCATCTTGGGCTGTCCTAGCCTGCTGCATGGAAACACTTGTGGGTAGGAAGGTAGAAAGAATAAGAAAATAAGATCTCTCTCATCTTCTCATAAGCTCTGGAAGCCAATTCTGACTCTAGAGAGATCACCTGACTTTTAGCTTTGTTGATTAATATTCAGTGCAAGCGTTGGTCACAACCAGAATCTTATGACCTAACTTCCTATTCAGGGAAAGCATCCAGGGCAATGAATTATGATTTCCCAGAAGATTCTGGAGGTTCATAATACAACAGGAATTCTTTAGAAATCCTTTGTTGGTAAGAAGCAGCGCACACAGGTGTCACACATTGTGCTTGTAGGATAGTACTGAGCTGGAAATAGCTCTGCAACTGCTGTGTGTGTCAGTGCAGCTGTAGGGCTGTGCCCTGCCGGCTGTTCAGAGGCCTGAATGGGCCTAACTGTAGTGCTTAAAGGAAAAGAAACCATTTTGGTTTTTTCAAGCGTGTTCTTAAGGGTGATTCGGAGGCTGTTTTGAGGAATGCATTGGTGACAGAAGATTAGGATCGCAGTCTTCTGTTTCTCCCAGCAGTACTTGTACTAGGCTTTCGTTAGCAAGCAAATGAATGGGAACATGGGGAAAGCAGTTGGAGGAGAGAAAATGTCCTTGACAGCATGGTGCTTTGTGTGTGCACAGCTGGTGAGATTTGAAGTGCCTGTTCCAGGGCGAGTTAAATGTGTGTAAGCTGAAGATGCGTTTCCTTTAAAAGTCAGAGTGCAGTAATGCTAACTTAGGCTTTTCCTTCAGCCCAGCTTGGTGTTTCTCTGCCGGGGTTTGACTGTCAAACAGCCGCTGCCAGAAGCTGTACTGCATCCTGCTGGGATGGCCGCTGCTGCCCGGCAGGAAGGCATTTGTCTGAGCACACAGGTGCTGCGTAGGTCACTTCCCGCTTCCCAGGCCAAGGGCCGTGCTGTCAGCAAAGCGAGCTGTGAAGCGTTCCTTCCATTTCACCTCCTGCCGGGGCTCTGTGGCAGCATGAATTGAAAGGGCCTCGCATTGCTGTGATAACTGATCTGTAGTGCAGCTAACATCCTTCAGGAAGAAGATAAAGGCTTGCCAAAACTCAGCTTTTCTGGATGTCAGAAACTGCTTATTGGGGTTACTTATGGGGGTCCCTCAGATCAGGTTGAGTTTTCATGCCCAGTGTGGATGAGCCAAACACTGTGGTTCTGCAGTGTTCCCTAATGATCAGGGAACGTGCTTCAGAGTGTCTGAAAATAATGTTGTAGCCCTCACTTGGAGAACCCGTAGGTGTCCTGTTGTCTGGGGACTTTTATATGCTGTCATAATCCTCACCTGTCACCTTTAGGTACCCTTTAGGCAACAGATAAAATAGTGTCTGCTATTTGTAAGGTGGCTTTAAGAAAAAAAATTGTAATTTATCTGTGGAAAGTGTAAAAACAGGATGAAAAACAATGCTGTTCTTCTACATTTCATTCTACTAGAATAAAAGCTGGTATTTGTATGCAATCAATCAGTTCAAAATTAAAATGGAAGTAATCATGAAATCAACTAACATGTACTCTGCATTTTGTTTTTCAGTGTCTGACACTTGGAGCAACTAAACATGTCTCAGTCGGGTGAAAAAGTGAAGGTAAAGAGGTGGCTGCACAGCCAGAGATCTGTGTTTTTAATCTGTCCAGCTTCTGAAAGCAGCTGTGGTTTTACTCAACCTTTCTTTCTTACTAGTTTTCCGACTCAGCAGGCTATGTGGGATTTGCTAATCTGCCCAACCAGGTCCACCGGAAATCAGTGAAGAAGGGCTTTGAATTCACACTGATGGTGGTTGGTAAGTCACTTGTTTGGATTTTTTTTTCCTGATTTTAACTGTAAAATATAAATAATTCTCTCACACAGACATCTCTGTCTTCCTAGGTAACAATTTATGAGCGTAGAGAAGAGAAAATCACTGAGCCGTTCTATGTAGCTAAATCTCCATTTTGTCATGTTTCATAGGAGGGCATATCGTGGTGATTAGAGAGGATAACTGTGTGCCAGCACGACATCCTTGTTGTCTTGACTCATCATCAGATGTTAGGGATAGTTGTCTAATCTTTCTTATTGTCGGGTTTCCGCAGCTGAACATGTGAATGCACACTATAGATCTTTCTGTTGCAATGGTGATACTGTTCTGCTTTCTGTTGTTCTGTGCTGACCCAATCTGACATCATAAATAAACTTTTAATCTGCTTGTTGTGCGAGTGAGCACCTGTAGGATGGGAAGACTTCTAGGCAAAAAGCAATTTTAAGTGATGTGCTGAGCTATACTGACATGGAATGAGTTTAGTGTTATACAGCTGCAAGGAGAGCGTGGCCAGTTCTTCTAAATGCTGACTCCTCTGATGCCTTGGGTTAGAAAAAAAAAAGGATAACTTTGAAGTTCAGATTTAGCAATTGCATTTACAGGTTTAACTTTACTACTTCAATGTAGGACAACATTTGTATGACTTGAAATTCTAGAATGATGAAACTTCTCACGAAATTTTGAATAATTTTCTTACATTCTTTTCATTAGCATGTAGCCTAACTACAGGGATGCAGAGCTTGACAGCTAACATGGTATGGCTTTATTCATGTGCTGTCCAAACAATGTCCCAGCAGGGTCAGAGCTCAAATAAACTTTCAGCAGGAGAGCTACAGCTCCTGATTTCGTAAGTTTCCGTGAAATAAGGCTACCTGCTTCTGGTTCTACATAGTTAAAGTGCTGTATGACCTCTCAGCTTTTATTATGAAATCTAGAACAGTAAGCTTAGCATTTTCATGCAGCGTTTATGAAAACGCTAAGGGCTTGTTTTTCCTGTGCTTTAAAAGCTGCTTGACTGAACCTTTGATGTTTTTATCTCAAAAGCTTGAGTGGATCCTGACAGATCCTCTGTTATGTGGGCTTGGGGAAAGAGGAGGTGCTTAAAAAAGCCTGGAGTAAAAAGTGTGTATGCTGAATAATGTGTATTATTTTGTTTGTAGGTGAGTCTGGCTTGGGAAAATCTACTTTAATTAACAGTCTGTTTCTGACCGATCTTTATCCAGAGCGTTATATTCCTGGAGCTGCAGGTAAATGTGGTGTCTCTGTTCCTTCAGCACATACATCCCTAGGAAATTTCACAATTTTCATCCTGATGATAACTTCACCTTGACACCCTTTCTTCAAACAGTCTTACTGTATTTTAATTCTCCCAGTGCTTGTCTTTAAGCCGTCATTTTTCTCATTTGTATTTCCTTTAAAAAAAAATTCAACTTTTGTTGTTTATTCATCAATTTCTATTTAGAAAACTAACAACAAAACAACCCACAGAGCAAAAACAAACGACAAACATTTCAGGTGTTAGAATACTTAAATGTGCTTTTACTCAATTCCCCATTTTCTCTACTGTTTTATCACCCGTAAAGTCTAGAATTCTGATGAGAGTTGTAAATGCCTTTTGACAAAGAAGCTGGCACGCTTCCTAGTATTGTTTTATTTTTTGCATATTATCACCAACAGCTCTGATCTTTTGAGTTCACTGTGTTTTTTTGTTTGCTTTTATGAAAAAAGTGTTGAATTTGGACTATTTTTTTCTTTAAAACATTCTGTCAAGTAGGTTATGGTAAAAGCTTTGTGTTTTCTTCATTGCTTTCTCTTTCAGGGGTTTCTGCAGCATTGATAGGAGTGTAAGAATAATAACAGTCAAAATGTTCCTTTATTTTAGAGAAAATAGAGAGAACGGTTCAAATTGAAGCTTCTACAGTAGAGATAGAGGAGCGGGGGGTGAAGCTGCGTTTAACAGTAGTGGACACTCCGGGATATGGAGATGCCATTAACAGCCAGGACTGGTATGTACGTAAATACTACCCTGCTTAGTAGTTTTGAATCTTCCACTTTTCCAGTGTTGTTGAATTAAAAGTAATCTAACTTCTAGAGTACCAGTGGGACGCCCTTCTGGACAGCAGCGTGGCCGTGCTTATTTCGTGCGCTGCTGAGCAGAGCTTCCTTCCGCTGGAGCGAGGAGCTCTGCCGCCCGTGCATTGTGTTGCATAGAGCTCTTCCTGCTGATTGTGTTCTGATGCCCTTTGTTTATTCTGTTAAGATGTTTCTTAGAGACGTATGTGTTCAGATTTTTTCCCTTTTCTTTTTAGAGGCTTGCTAAATAGAACTCATTCCGTGATGATTCAGACTCAGTAGAATCACTTAGTTCTATGCTTTGTTTTCTGTGACAGTTCTTAAACATGAACATAAATTATGGGAACAAGTAGTACTTACTAATGCAAAATAAAAATATCAGTGAATTCTAGATTTCTCTCTCTAAGCATGTATTCTTATGTCATGTATAACGACTTAGACTGGGCTGTGATGCGTGTCATTTTGGCAGTCTGTTGTTCTTTACAGGATGTCATAGGAACACGGATGGATAGACTCATTTCGAACTGTAGTTGAGACTAACTCTGTGTGACTACCTTCCTTCCTTGTTTCTTCAGAGGAAGCAGCAAGTTTGTGTTCTGGAACTTCAATTTGTGTTTAGGAGCATTTGCTGCAGTTACGGTTAACCAGTAGATGGTGCTGATCACAGTTTGTATTTCATAAAAACTTTTTCCCCAAAGCTGCAGTTTATGCAGGCCACATGTTTTTCAGGGTGATTGATTTTCCTGAGGTTGATTTTTGAAGGGATAAATAAAAAGTCAAACTGGCATGAAGTTTCTGGGAGGCAGCAATCACTAACACTGCTTCAAAATGGCTTTCTCCTAACTGGGTTTCCTAACAGGGTTTGACTTTCAAGGATGGGAGTTGTGATCAGTTTTCATGTATTCTTTGTTGCAGCAGAAATGCTGGTAGTAGTTAGGAGAGTATTGGTTGGATGGCCTGGATTGGTTGACAAAAAAAAAAAAAAAAAAAAGTTTACAGCTGGACTTGTTAGATACTGGTGATGATGTGCCTAATTTCATCTTTGTTGCAGTGTACTGGGCTCTTTTTTGGTACTGCTTTCTGGCTGCTGCTAATTTGTGTATTTATTTTTATTTTGGATTATGTTAAGTTGTGTTTTGTGGGTTTTGGCAGCTTGGTAATATTGTTCATTTTCCCCCAGTGGGCTTCTTAAATGCAGTGGTTATGTTATTGCTGTTACAATACAGGATGTGCTATCTCCCAAGTAATGATAGCACAGTGGTATAAGCCAGGTGTTTCCCGGAAGTCAGGAGGTACAGGACACTAACTCCACATTCATAGGGAAAATTATAGCTGTTATAACTAGAAAACTGCACGTAAACTGATTACATTGCCAGAGAAATGTGTGATAGTTGCTTTCCCATTGTTTGTGCTTGGTTTCTGTCCTAATATTTGTATGTCTTCAGCCTTGTTACCTTTCACCAGCTAAAAGGGTCTAAAGATCAACAGGAACATAAAACACATTGTGCTTTTTCAACACATTTAGATATGAAGATATTAAGTAGCACGAAGGTCAAAATCAGTAAATTCACGTAGTGCTGTATTGTCTTCTGTGGTATGAATTAAAACAGCGCAAGTTTTGCGAAGAGAAATGTGTGTAACTCCATCGTAGAATGCATTCCTCTAAATTCAAGAGCAAACTCAGCAATGAAAAATCAAATTCCCCTCAGGATCTCTTCCATCATTCTTGTTTATTTCATCTTTATTAGTGCAACTCACCCCAAGTTTGAACTTCTCTGCCTGCCACAGTGTTTGCCAACATACTGTGTTTGTCTTCCTTGTTATTAATTCTTTTTCTGTGCTTTCTCATCTGTTTTCTTCTTAATTTCTTCATCCAAATTTTCAATTTCCCACAACTGAGATACTATTTTTCAAGGTAAGCTTTCTGCTCCTGTTTTTTTGCCTCAAGTAGTTTAAGATATGTTCATGGCACAGACATTGGCTTAATCTTATCTGCATCAGTGTGTTCATTTCCCTTCTCCTGCGGCGCTTAATATAAAGTGTCCTTTCACATTAATGTTGTTTGCAGGTGTCTACATGCTCTGGAGTATCTTAAAACAATCCTCTTAGTAATGCATCATGTTTTCTTTTCTTTAGCCACTGTTCTTTGTAACTGATTAATCTCTATAACCATATTTTGTGTTTCTTTACCTCTGCAGGGCTTATTTTAATTTGCTTTGAACTAAGTAGGTATTATTTTTCTTTGCCAGCAGAAAAGGATTCTGTAAAGTAACAAAAATAGCCAAAGTCATGTGATGCTTTGGTGCATGACTTTCAAATGCATTTGTATTTAATTCAAATGGACTAGAATACTAGGATTTCCATAGGTAACTATAGAAACCTAGCTCCAGGTCAGGGTTGCAAGAGAATATCCAGGATAAATCATTTGTCAGTTGGTTTAAAAGCAAATCCTTAGTCCCTACCCCCAGGAAAAAAAAAAAAGTAGGCAGTTCTCTGTTCCTGTCTCTGTTGCCTATGCTGTAGTTACTTAGTGCTTTTTTCTGAACTTGCTCTTGGACTTACTGTGTCCAGGTGGTCACAGTAACACCAAAAGTAGCTGTACACGTAAATGGACACTTGGCTGCTCTGAAAATTCCTTTTTGTATTATCTAAATACTTTTTATCAATAATAGGTGCAATACTGCAACGCTGAATTTTTTAACAGTAAAGATCTTAACAAAAGCACGACTTTCTCCTATTGTTCTTACCTTTGCATTGTTCATTTTTTGTTACTTTAAAGCTAATTTGCAATGGTTCTCTTCCTTCCTCCCCACCATACAACAGCTTCAAAACGATTATCCAGTACATTGACAACCAGTTTGAAAGATACCTTCATGATGAGAGCGGGCTGAACAGGCGCCACATTATAGACAATAGAGTCCATTGCTGTTTTTACTTCATCTCTCCCTTTGGGCATGGGTAAGAAAAAGCTCTTGTATTTTAGGGTGTTATATTGTGTTTGTGAGTGTTCACTCCATGAACTAGGAAAAAAAAACTTAGTTACTGTCAGTTAGCCAGTGCAATTAAATGGTCTTTGGAGACTAACATTCTCCTCTGCTTTTGTTCCCTTTTGGTGATTAATATTGTTTTGAAGCAGTCAGTATTACGTTGTTTATCACCTAGAAACTTAAGAGCTTACAATAGTGTATGTATCTCATAGTGACAGTTTTAATTGCAATTCAATCTTTAGACGACAGAGCTGATAAGCAAGTGCTCTGACTTAGCTTATTCTGAACATACTGATGATGTAGATACTTGAAAAAAATCATTTCTAATACACTACTTAGTTTGTATAAAGCTAGAACAAACACAGTTCACTGGAGTTCGTTTCATTTTTTTCCCATTTGTTGGCAGGTTGAAACCATTAGATGTAGAATTCATGAAGGCTCTTCATGGAAAAGTCAACATTGTCCCTGTGATTGCCAAGGCTGACACGCTGACACTGAAGGAGAGAGAGAGGCTGAAGAGAAGAGTAGGTCTAATGTTTGCTATGGGGAAATGACGTGTTGTGGGTAAATTGAAAGAGCACCTTAGGGAAATAACATAGCAGAAATATGACTGTTTATGCTGCCTTTATTGCTTCTTTTTTTTCAGTGGTTATACTGACTTGGTGAAAGATTTTCTTCTGATGCTAATAGTGTTCATGGAACTGTTGCTTATAAAACTGTATCTGATCTTTCAGCAGTGTGTTTCAGGCTCAGTTTTCACAGGTACTTATTTTCTGGTTCAGCGTTTGGTAGCAGAATGATGCTGAAAGAATCGAAGCAAGCGTTTAAGTGGAGCATTAGAGGAATATTTGACAGCGTCACTCACTCGGAATGCTGAATGTTCAAATGCCTAAAATAACTGAACATGAAATGGGTTCTAACTGCACTTATCTTTCACTGAAATAGTTCTTAGGTGAAATGAAGAGGAACATACTCTTATTAGGTTTCAATGCATGCTATCATTATCTTGTCTTTCTTTTATGCTACTTTTATTTGCTGCTCATTGGTCTCTCTTAGAGTCCTGCACAGTGTAGTGCACGTATTGTTTGACATTTGCTTTTTTGTTTTGTTAACACAAGATTTTAGTTGCAAAGTGTCAGTAATGCAGGCAAATGCGTTACCTGATGAAATTTGGAGTTAGTACAGTTCTGTGACTGATGTTAGACTGAGGGCTTACAAAGTGTGTTTCTTGTGGAGTATGGAGGGAGGTGAATCCCAATTTACATGCTGTGATGAACAGGTTAATTGAAGGGCAACCTCTCTTGACCATAGTCTGTGCTATCCATGCCTACCTCCTCCCATTTTAGTGCAAAGTTAGTTTTAACTGATTAGTCTTTAAAACAGTCTCTGCTTACACTGAGTAAAATTCATGCCTGGGCTAACTAGAACGAAATAACAGCAGTCTGAGGGAGTGGTTAGGAAACAGGTAAAAAACAGTCTTCATTTTTTTTATTCTGCTGGCAAAGGTCGCTCAGCAAACTGAGTTTATACGAAGTCAGATGTATAATGTGGTTCCAAGGCTTTGAAAGTCTAGCTGCTGTATATTGTTCTAACTCAAAGCATCTTGGCTAACAGAATCTCTAATCAGGAATAAGAATCAAAATCCTTTGCTGATGCAGCTTGAAGTCATCTTTTTTTTTTTTTTTTTTTAGATCTCTGCCATTTGGCCGTCAATCTAAAGTAAACTGTTTTTGTTTTGCTGCTTAGTCCAAAGCAGCAGAACCAGTTTGTCGTGCTTGTGAAGGAAACACAGCTTGGAGTAATTCCTGTTTGGTCTTTCTGGAATTCAAAGTTATTTTCTGTCCCTCTTGAGTGGGAAGAAATGCAAGGCAGTTTCACAAGCTGTGCCATGCAGGGCTGCTAAGGAAACCTGCTCAAAAGAATGACTTCATGAGAGGGGAACTAATATTTTGACTCTTTTTTTTATTTCCCATGGGAAGGCTAATCTTTAAGAACACAGAATCCTCTGAGGCCAATAAAATGGAGATTTGAAAAAGCAAAATGCTGTTTCATTGTTAGGACCATGAAATACAGTTTGTTTTTATTGCGATTCTTTTTCCTTTCAGGAAAGCACTAGGTTTAACAGCTGTAATATATTATTCTAGCACCCCTTGTTGTTGGCTTTCCCGTTATTGTTTCAGCTGTGCTTTATCTTTAAGATCTCAGTCACGTTAAATGTGTTTTCTTGTTTTATGCAGATACTTAAAGGCATCGCGCTGCAGCACTGCCCCACCTATCCCTGCTCTACGTGTTTTCTTATCGTTTGGTGATAAATTAGTTATCTTCCATTTTGCAAAGCAAGAACAAATCTATTGATTTAATTGTAATGCAGTTAATACAACTTACTGGCAAGACTTATTCCCATTTTTTTCCTTTAAAAGATAGTACTCTTTGCTTAGGTGTGGGCTCCTGTTTTGTTCTGGGCGCGTGTGTGAGTGCGGGGGACGTTTATATACCTGCCAGGAAAGCATTGTCATGGGAATAGCTGCAGTTCACTTCTTGTCTGATGGTGTGAGGAATTGTTTTATTTCCAACAGCTGCTTAATAGTCGAGGTCCAGTTGGACAACTTTTATTTCTACTCTAGTGATTAGTGGCTACCACAACAGAAGGTCAGGGAACCCAACACGAAGATTCATTAAGACCTCTCCTGTGCAGCTGGAATCTAGTTTTAATTGTGCTATCAAGTTAGTGTGCTTGTTTGTTTTAACACCTACAGACACATGATGGCACAAGTGCTCATATAGACATCTAGGAATGTTTTTGATGACCCCCAAAAAAAGAAGAAAAAGAAGAAGCTGCAGTTTGGTTGTGGCAGTTCTGCTGGCTGCTCCTGTGCTGGCTGTGGGTTACAGCTGCAGCCCTTCGGGGAATACCCGTCTAAGGACTTGGTGCAGTATATCTTTTTTTCTGCTAAGATATCCTCGACCACTTCGAAGAGAGTTGTTGTGGAATGTCAGCATTCGTTCCTAATGTTCTCTTCAAACTACTTTCCTTCTTTTGTGAAAGAAAATGTTGACAGTGCTTTTCCCACACAAATATTCTTAATAGTATGACAACAGAAGTGTTTCCTTCAGTTCTAAAGGACTGAACGGTGCCACTTGCCACATGCCTAGAATTAGCTAGCTGCTTACCCCTGCAGTGAGTTCCTTAGGGAAAGAATGCATGCAGGAATACTTTGTTGGGTTTTTTGTTAATCCGAGACATTAGTGACAATAAAAAGAACTGTTTATGGATTTTTACCTCTTAATGGACTTTGAATCACTTTCTGTAGTTGAAGTGGGTAATCAACTTTTGTCTGCTTGATTTAAGAAACAGTAGACTGCCTTAATTTTTTTTGTACAAATATTTTTGCATGGATTGCATTGTTTTTGATGCTTAACTAATGCATCCTATCTCCAAATACATTGGTTTTACTTCTTCATATTCTTCTTCCAGGCCGGCAGTGCTATCTGTACCTGATGCACTTTGGGTGCAGCTGGCCCCTCTGGCTGCCAGAGCACACAGCATTCAACTTGCCATCCACCAGAACTCCCAGAGCCTTTGCTGTGGGGCTGCCCTGTCCCACATGCAGGATCTGGCACTCACTGAACTTTGTGCAGTGGATAACTGCCCAGGCCTCTAGTCTGTCTAGGTCTCTGCAAGGCCTCTCTGCTCTTGAGGCAATTGTCAGCTCC
Source organism: Tragopan temminckii (assembly GCA_028571105.1). NCBI lineage: Eukaryota > Metazoa > Chordata > Aves > Galliformes > Phasianidae > Tragopan > Tragopan temminckii. The sequence goes on from JAOWBP010004343.1 coordinate 719,937, forward strand.
TTCTAATTTAGTATCATTTGCAAACTTGTTTATTATGCTTTTGCGTCGTGCATTCGGGTCCTTTATAAAGCTGCTGAAGAGAGCTGACCCTTAGATGGAGCCCTGGGGAATTCTTTGAGCCTGGCCACTTGTTTGTGCCCAGAAGAGTACTGAGAAAAAGGGTAACAAACGCTGTGCTGAAATCCAAAAAGAGTTTAGAATCTTTATCTCACTGAACAGAAATATACTGTTTAAATGAGGTCATATGCAAACAAACATACATTAGAAATGTCACAAAATGTATTTAGTCAGTTTCTCTTTGGGGAGATGGACAGATGAGCTGTTGTCCGTGTTTTGTAATTTCTGACTTTGTAGTCTGTATCACAGATAGGGATTACAGTTTAATTCAGAGGTAGTCTCAGCCAATGCTTTGGCTTGTTACAATGCCTGTTAATAAACTGCTTTTAAAGAGAACCTCTACTGTTGGCAAATCTCAGCAGTGTTTCTAGGTCTGCTTTTTGTAGTAGCAGAATGAAATCTATAAAATCCAAATGTGTGGCATAAGCTTCCTTTGTTCCTTTTATAGTTGTGATTAATTTCCACTTCGGAATTGTTCCTTCAGTCTTTGAACACATACGTTACTGAAGGAGTGCTTCTGTACCTGAGCTGTTCTTCCTAGGGTACTTGCACACTTGAGGTTTAAGTCTGTCTGTTGAGTGAAGAAAAAATGAAAAATGCTGATATTTTCTGCATAGGCAGAGTGAAATTAATGGGATGTAAGGTAGTCTTATAGTACCTAATCTAATTTGGTAGTTTGTAACGTAAAAGAACAAGTAGTGGTAATTCCTGTTAATTGGTTGGTTTTTAAAGCAGCATCAGACTGCTTAGAGCAGAAGAACATGCTTTGAGACTTACAGATGTGACAGACCAGTTATGTTTTTCATGTATCTATAACGTAATGATAACTCTTCAGTGGGATAAGAATTTTTTTTCCTTCATCTTTTAAACTCCTCAGGTTCTAGATGAGATTTCTGAACATGGCATTAGGATTTACCAGCTCCCTGATGCAGATTCTGATGAAGATGAGGAATTTAAAGAACAAACTAGAGTCTTAAAGGCAAGTTTCACTCTTTCTTAATTTACTGTTTTGCTGCAGTGTTCAGGCCTGCTGTGTGCTTAAAGATAATAATTCCTTTATAATATGCATTGAAAATTCAAATTTTGTTCTTGGAAAAAATGTTGATTCTAAATTATAATCCTTTTTAATCCATTCTTTGCTTCATCAGAGCTTCAAATGTAGTATTGTGATTTTCTTTTTTAAATGTAAGTAACTGTTCAGCAAGAACTGTGGTTTGCTGTCTGTTGTCTGACAGCCTGACAAGTCTTTTAATATGCAAGCAAAAAGAGAATATGCACAGTACAGTTACTATACTAATTAACAACTTTTCTCTTGTTAGTGTAGGTAATAAAGGTTTTAATTAAAT
>JAOWBP010004343.1:721411-739777 GCA_028571105.1 Tragopan temminckii
ATGCTCTGGTACTTCCACAGATGCTTGAAGAACAGATGTGAAATTCTGTCTCCAGCTACTTTAGTCTGTATCTGAAGCATGTTTCTGTTGGCTGTTTTCCATGCATGATGTTATGTCAGATGACGAATTATGCCCAAACTATGTTTCAACAACAGTCAAACGTTCCTAAAGCAAAGTGTCATTTCCTTTTGAGCTGCTGCTAGGACAAACCAATCCTAACAAAACTGTGGATTTAAGCAAGAAGAGGTTGCACTGTTGAGCATAGAATCTGTTGGTTTTCTGGTGTAGAAGGATGTTATTAAAGTACTTCTGTCAACATTTCTTTTCCCCATCTCCTATCTGCAACTTATTGTACTTTTGTGCTTTCTTAAAAGAAAAAAGCAAACAACTGAGTACACAAAAAAAAATCCCCAAAACCCATCCCCCCCAGAAGGAAACCAGCCCACTCACCCAACCAAAAGCCAATGCAACAACTTGTTTTGCTCTGTCTCAATTAGGCTAGCATTCCCTTTGCTGTTATTGGATCCAATCAACTTATTGAGGTGAAAGGGAAGAAAATCCGAGGCCGTCTGTATCCTTGGGGAGTTGTTGAAGTTGAGAACCCAGAGCACAATGATTTCCTTAAATTGCGTACAATGCTGGTGTGAGTAATGCTAAAATCATTGCATCCCCTGGTAATGTAACTCTGCTAGAATGACTTGAGAACTACATGAACGTGAATTATTTAATTCAGTGGTAGCCCTAATGAAGTGTAGATTGACTTTTTTTTTTGCCTCCACTTTTATCCCTCAGCTTAATTTACTGCTGTGATCCTCTGGTCTGACTTAGGAAAATATTTTCTGTATTTTAAATTATCAGATAAGTTATGTCTTATGTGAACTGTTTTTATGTCGCTGTGTATAAATGGAAGCTTTCTTACAGTGCAGTGGGTGAGGCAGAGAGGCCTTTAGATGCTAAAGTAATTGGTGAATCCATGAAGACAAGTATTCTAAAGGCAAAGCTCAGTTTTCTTATCAGTATAGGAAAGTCTGTGTTAAATAGGATACCCTTCACCCCTGGTGTCTGTAGCTGGTATTGCCACTGTAGATGGCTCTAAGTAATTTCTTGTGCTGTCTTGCTATTGTTCTAAGTGGAATTCTGTTGTGCGTTTTTGGTTTTAGTCTCTGCTGAGCAGGGATCGCCCTCTGCTGGTCATCCTTTCCAGCAGCATTTATTTCTCCAGACAATTGAAAGCTGCTAGGTGATGTCGGCTGTTACCTTAGCCAAGCAGTTCTGCTCAGCTTTCTGTTCCAAATTGTAGTTAATGACCTTTAAGTGCCAAAAAATACTTTAGGAATTAAGTCTTTTTGAATGAGTCTTCACAAGGTTCTAACAGTGCAGACTCATACAAACAACTCCTTTAAAGTAATGCATGAACAAGACAGCAAACTGTATGTGTTTTAAGGATATTGGTGGGAGGGTACTAAACTATAAATCAAAAGACTAGCAAGCATGAAAGCAGTGTCCTGATGAGCTTTATGGCTGATTTGGTGTATAAAAATGATCCTTCTAGTGAATGCATCCATTATATAAAATAAGAACTTTTTTTGTTTTCAGTTTTTATATTCCCTTTGACAAGAAGGATGAAGCACACTCAGTATTGCTTTGTATGTTCTAGAACTCACATGCAGGACCTGCAGGAGGTGACCCAAGATTTGCACTATGAGAACTTCCGTTCAGAGAGGCTGAAGAGAACTGGCAAGTAAGTATTTGTGTGTCTCTGGGCTCTGCTTGTGAGTCTCTTCCTTTTTTCTGTGGCACCTGACACACTTCTCTTAAGTAATTCCTCTTCATTATTTCTTATCAAATTTCAATATATGAAGTAAGTGAAATTCATAAGATGTTTTTCTTGTAGTATTAAGCGTGACTCTTGTGAAGTGCCATACAGACAGCTGTTCGTGTCTGCATATCCATTCCCTCTTCTCTATGCTTTTAAGTGGAAGATACATAAAGAAGCAGGGTGTAGGCATCATCAGATAAAACCTATATAAAAAAAACAACCTCTAGTGGGCACGTTTATATAGGTTATATAGATCACAACCTATTCATCTGAGATTAAGACTGCCATGTGGGATTTTTTTCCTGCTCCTTCATATATAGCTGCAGAGAGAAGTTTAGCCCAAGCAGTCTTTCTTTGTAATTTTTTTTTTTCTTCTAATGCTTCTGTTCTTGGCAAATGTAAGTCCACAACTACTCTCACTGCATCTATCTTGATAGCAAAGTATTCTTCTCCCCATCTTGTTCTCTGAGTATTCATCCAAGTGTTCAGATCTTAAACAGGAGAAGAAACAGCTTAAGCAGCAATTCCACAATTGCTTTCATGGATGGTTTTGTACCAAGGATAGGTGGTTGAGGAAATCTTGCAGCAAAAAAAATCCCCATAGCAATGAAGAAATTATATTTTAAGAAACTGAGGAAAAAAATTAGAGAGTGAGGATAACAGGAGCCTAGGAATAAGTAGAAGATGGCATTTAAAAAAAGCAATACAAATGTGTTTAATAAATGTCCCCATTTTCACTATGAGAAAGCATGCAGACTTTTGTGTTGTTACAGTAGCTGAAATGTGAACCTCAGAGCTGTTCTTGGAGACTTTTTCTGTATCTTACATCATCAGTGCATTCTGTTGTTCAACAGGCCTGTTGAAGAAGAAGTTGTAGACAAGGATAGAATCCTTCAGCAGAAGGAGGCTGAGGTAAGAGAGCTTCTACAACCATTGTTCTTTAAACGTATCTGCCATGCTCCACTTCCAGTGTTCTGCATCAACTACTGCAGACAGAGTGTAAGAGTAGAAAGAAGACATAATCTGTTGTATGCAAGTTGACATACAAGTTGCCTGTGCAAGGTGTTTTTATTTGTATGCTGTGGATATTAGGTTGCACATGGAGACTTTTGGTTCTGTAGGTAGAATATCGTTCATCTCCATAAACAGAATTTATGTTTTCTGTTAAGTACCAAAGCCTCTCTATGTCTGTTATGTACATGTGCTGTTTTAAACATATGTTGGAGTAGACTGGTAGACTGATGTCATTTCAGATGGACATGCTTTAGCACAAACATGTTAGCAGTAAATTTATCCGTGTCTTGTGCCTAAAGAATAGGAAAGGTTACAGAGTCTTAAAAATCCTATGATATAATTTGTATGCATATCTATCTTATTTCTGTCTTGCAGCAAAATCGATAAATTTTCTTTAATACCACTGCATTCCCTGCAAGTTTATGAAATATAGTTACTTCAGTCTGTGCATTTCTTTTTTCCTTTATAGCATCTATGTTTAAAAATAGCTGACCCTGGCATTTTGACATAATCAGCTGCTTCTGTATTTCCTTTTAGGAATTTTTTTTTTTTTGCTGTTTACCACCATAGCTAGTAGTTAATAACATGAATTACCAGGGATTAAATGAGGTCGATACGCTTAGAAAGTCCTACAGGGTAAAGGTGCAGCTGTGTTGCTGAAGTGATGGCCATGCACTTAGGGCAGTGGAACTGCTCCAAGTACTTTGTACACAAATCAGCTGCCTCCCCTTTCCCAGTGTATGTGTGTAGCAGCAGCAGGCTGTCAATTGATTGCCAGGAGTGCCGGCTGCTTTGGAAGTGTCAGAAGCATGGTTAAAGAAATACCTTTTTTATTTCTGTCCAGCGCTTCCATAATTCATGCTGGGTGATTTGAGCTTAAGTGATAACTATTTATCCTTATGTTTTTCAAATGATGTAAATTGTATGTGCCCTAGTAATTAAGTATAAATTTAGGTGTTCTTCTAGAACTACTTGTCTTCAGGTTTATACCTGAAAACATTCTGCTGTAAGTGTTTTTGTTGGAAGCTGTTGGTGTGGTAAGCTCCTCATGATAGACTCATCTATTCTGACTCTGTGCAGACCTATGTATAATATTTATATATGTGTATGTAACGTAGCTTTTATGTATTATGGTTAAATAGGTGAAGTCTTGAATTTCTTGACAGATGGTCTCTGAAAGTTCCCTCTGGGACTCATCGTCTCTGAATAACTGCTGCTGAAGTTGCAGAGGATTAGGTTAGAACTTGAAAAAACAAACAGATTTTTATGTTCTGCGTTCTATTGTCCCTCAGAGATCAAGAAGCTTTGCTGAATCTTCTGTAGATAAGCTGGTATGAAATCCCTTCATCTCCATATCATCCCTATGGTTCAGACTGGGAAAAATCTGGGGAGGAAAGAAGCACAGAGGAAATGGGCTTGCATTCCACAGCCTTTGCAGAGAAAACAAATATCCATTTCCCCTCCTGCTTTGCATTCCCATCAGTAACGGTGCCTGTTCTATTTACAGCTCTGTAAGGTTTATGTAACCTTGGAAGGAATGAACACTTGTGTTGGTGCCAGGAGCATCGTTATCAGAGCATCACTTTAAAATGATTTTTTAGTATGTCAAAGGATGTGGTCCCTGGTTCACAGTTTGGAATTGCTGATTTGTCATTTGGAATGTGTTGCTTTTGGTAGTGCTTTTTGTTCATCTTCAAGTGATGATCCATTTTTCTGAGCTGGGAAGTGAAAATAAGAATAAAGATAACCACATTCCTTACCGTAAATGTGCTGTAGTTCAGATTGTTTTGACATTGTGGTGTAGATGGGCTCAAAATTAGGAAAGTTTGTAGTGTTGTGCAATACTTTATTTTTTTTTTTTTTTTTTTTTTACTCTGAAAATATTTCATAATAAAATCCTTTCAAAGTTTTAAGAGGGAATATTTCCAGGAAAATGTTAAGTCTATGTTTACATGAAAACAAGAAACAAAGTTCCTCAGATTTAAATATATATTTATATTTGATATTACTTTTTTTTGGCTGCTGAGCACTTTGTTCATTCAGGAGAAGTACTTGTCTGTATTGTGGGCAAAGTGTTTGGGATGAAGTCTTGTAGGTAATGCAGAGCTGTTTATCTGTGGTTTCTGTCTGGGCCTGGGAGCTGTTGGAAGCTGTGTGATCCCCTCTGAGCTCTGCAACCACTCTGACTTTGAAGCCTGTTGTTTCCTTTGTGTTGCTGCAGGTGTTGTATGTAGTAGGTACCCAGTGGTTACATGATAGTCTAAGCTGCCTTTAGTCCTGAGGTAAGAAGTAAAGTAGATGGAGCTTATACCAAGGTTAAATTTACTCTTTTTATTATGTGGGAACTTGCAGGAAACTTTCTTTTGTTCACATTTCTAAACGTTGTTTCCTAGCTTTCTGCTTGTTGTGTGGATTGTCTCTGCGCTATCATGTTTCTTTAGGGAATGTGTGCAAGTTCCCTGCAGAATGTATTAATTGTGCTCTTACAAGTAAGGGCCTCTATTGCTGTGCAGTGTCAAAGTGCTGTTGTGTCCTTGCCTTGTTCTGCCTCAGTGCAGGGGACAGAGACATTACACACACAAAGTCATGTGTGAAGCTTTAGATTCACCTTTATTAAGATGAAAGACTGTTCTATGCTGTGCTTCCAGTAGGGTGAGACACAACTTATTTTGAACTTGTAACACGTGGAAATGGTTCTTGTGTCCTCTCTCCACTTGAAGAGGAACATTGGAAGAGGTTACCACGCTGAGTATAGTTTGGGTTGACTCCCTGGCTGGGCAGAAGGCAGGAATATTTATTTGTGAATTTTACACTTGAGCTGCCAGGATTTATACAGTGCACATGATTTCCTTCTCGAGATATTTATATGTCCTCCCTAAATTCAGTTATGACGTCTGATGCTGCTGCTGGGCAGAGCCTGGCATTCCTCATAGGCTGTGTGCTGAGCACGCCGCTATGAAACGCATGGCTGTGACCTCGAGCAGAGATGTTTAGAGGCTGTAGTTTTACAGCAAAAAGAAACCACTCCGGATTGTTTGCATATCAAATACTCAACGAAAGCCAGAACAAAATGCAGTGAAAAACTGCAGTTGTCTTCTGAAGATGATATGTGTTCATGTCGCTCTGCTTTCCTTTACTTTTTTTTGCCAAATTCCTTTTGTTAAAAAGAAGCATCAGTGTCTTATTACGTGCAAACAGCCATAGGATACAACAGTGTGCCTGGTTGTTCCCGAAAGCCTTCCTGAATTCTGCCAAGAGCTTCAGCAGCCTGCCACTGTTTAGCTAATGGCACAGACTAACTTTTCACCAGAATCACATGTGAAAGGAAAACCTTACCATCTTAGCGTTAGTGTTAATTCTTTTCTCTCGTCTTAAATTTGAGTCTCCGAGCATATGAATTCTTTCATGGTATGGGCATGTTCTTATCTATTAGGTTAAGAGGATATGAGACTTAGAGATGTATTCAGGTCTTAATGTGTGATGTTGACTACTAGCAGAATGCTAATTTGAAAAAATCACCATAATACATGTGTAACAGCATCTTTCCCTGTGATTACTGAATGGTTTCTATTTTGGGAACACTTCAGGGCTCAATTTTAAGTGTTCTTGGGAAAGCTCAAATAGACAAGCTCCCAATAAAGCCAGTTCTCGCACTGGTGATAAGTCTGCAGTAGGGTAGTTCAAAAGACCAGGTGTCCTACATCTGTACGGATGGATCTTTGAGCCAATTTTCTTTTATTGTACCAAGGAATCAACACAGCACTCATGTCCGAGTCTTCCTACTTCTTTTGTTTTCCACCCTGCAGTACTATGCCATCTCTCTGTCAGAGGCTTTCTGACTGTTTAGTGAAAAGATAAAAAGGTACAGATGGATGTCTAACAATAAGTGTAGTTAGCTGTATCATGCTGTTCCTGTGATCTCCTTTTGTCAGAGTGTACCTACATTGCCGTCTTAGGAGCCTGAGCTAGCTTTTGCTGAACCCTATTCTGCTGCAGTATCCCAGTATATAAGGCGGCTAATTTTAGGCCAGCTCTGCTGCACTTCTGTTTCTTACTCTCCCAAATCTGTATCTGAAGCCAGGCAAGAGGAAGTGACACAGGCACCTGTAGCTGCTCTTTGCCAGTTCTAGGTGGGGAGCTGCACATACATGTCAGTGCAGTTACTTTGCAATGCTTTAAAGAATCTGGGTTGGGAAAGATACAGTATTCAGTCCTGTGAATGAGTTACATATGTCTGGTTTATAAGGAGGCAGATAGGATCTGCTTTCTGCCATGGAAGAAAGCGTTGTGAATTTCCTGGATTTTGGACTTTTTGTGTTGAAGCTGAGAGATGGTCCTAAACATGTAAGTGTTTCTCTTACAGCTGCGCCGCATGCAGGAGATGATTGCACAGATGCAAGCCCAGATGAGGATGAAGCCTGGAGATGACTGAGATACTTAACAGCGGGATGCATCAGGTATGACGTTTCTGACTTGTTTACTCCTCTTACATAAGGCTGTCAAAGTGACTGTTGCCAGTTCTGCACTTGGGACATGCCTTCACGGTACTTCTAGTAAAACAGAATGCTGATCTGGTGCGTTTAAAAAAAATTATGCAAACACTACTTTTCCATCTGTCTTTAAGATTTGCAAATGCTTATGCTCAATGCCTTATTTTTGGATCATCTGACTTTGGTTTTGCAAGCTAAAAGCTGTTCAGAATATTAGTTTGTCTCTATATAAACAAAAGTAGAGTATTTGGAGGTATGTAGACTTCTGAATTTAAAACAAATGAAATCTTAGACAAGCTGGTTAAGTGTACTGAATGCTTGATGTTAGATAAGATATATTAAATGAGATCAGAATGAGTGAAGGAAAAAAAGGTTCCTGTAGCAAATATTCACTCTGCCTTCAGAAATACTCATTTCTTTTTCCAGTTCTTTGGCATATTTTATTTTTTTAATGCAAGATTAAAAACCAGAAGGATGTGAGGTGTCTTGTTGCTTAACACTGCAGTTTAATACTCCAGTTTTGATTGCTGGTCTTCTGGAATGTAAAGCTTGAATAAAATGGATTATGTTATCCCTCATGACCTTGTGGCAGCTGCCAACATTCCAAGCCTAAAATAAGGAGATTTTTGTTGCCTTTATTTGAACTTTCAGTCTTCCTGTTTATATATTTAAAAAAAACAATCTCCTAAGAAATAAACTTACTCACTGGGCTCCTGTTTAAGCAGAAGTTGGTGGTTTTACTGTTATATACACTGTAATCTTTGAGTAGAAGTAGTTAAGGGGAAGCAGCAGTTCAAGCTCAGGTTTCGTGCTGTTACGATTCCAAGTCTTGCAGGTAGAGAAATCTTCACATATGTCTTCCAACCTCCATAGTGAGATATGTATTCCCTGAGCTGGGAATCTAAACACTGAGGTTAATTTGTGGCTAACCATGCAGCATATGTGATAGCAGGGCCTGGCAGAAAGCTCTCATTTCCTCAGACAGGAGCTGGTAATTATTCAGTCTGTTAAATTCTTTAGCCTAAAGTAAAGATCCCAAGATTCCATGCTGACTTTATCATGCAGCCAGACTCTGGCCTCTTGTGAAAATAGCTGTTTGATAGGGGAAACCTCCTATAGTATGAATTATTATGTCTTGTTGCAAGCTAGCACAGTTCTTTCTGCAGCTTACAAATCATGCTTAATCACATGGTATCCCTTAAGCTGATACTTGGTAAGTAAAAAAAATCTCCCTAAATCTAATTGCTTTGTCCATAGTTGGGACTTGCACTTGCACACTTGCAGAGTGCACGATGTCTGTGCAGTCAGCATCTGGGCACTGATAGGATGCAGCATTCATAGCACGGGTAGCCAGCAGTGCACCAGGTTCTGTGCATTTCACAGCTTCTGGCAATACTGAATACGGTATTTATGGAAGCAAACTGCAGCACACTGTGTCCCAAGCTCAATTCACAGCCATGGATGCGTATGTAAACAGAGCTGTGAGCATGCTCACATGTATTCAAATGAAATGTTATTTTTTAGATAATTTACTAATCTGGAATACATCTTGAACCACTACATCTATGTAGTGGTAGTAGAGCAGGAAAGCTCTCTGGGTTTAACTGCGTGATCTGGTAGTGATTAAGTTTGAACTACGTATTGTTTCCTTTTAGTATTTCAGTGATTGAAGTACCCAATGTGAATAAACTTGAAGCATTTGGATAAGATCTTCATATGCAGAGGACCTGCTATTTGGTTGGAATCTGCAAAGCCAGATTTCTGCAGCTGCTGGGGCACTCATGTTGTTCAGCAGTTGTTTTCAGGACAGAACTTTGGACTTTTTTTTTACCCCTCAGGTATCGATTTATAGACTTTCAGGTAACTCGTGTAACTTCCATGATGCACGGTCAGAACCACATTGGTAGTCCTTCTAAACAGGAGTGTAGCTGTATGATCCTGTGGTGTGAATCCTCAGCTAGAACTTGGCCCAAGGGAGGTTCTTCTTATGTGTGCTGTCTGCAGTTCAGGAGGAATGATGATTTCAGCTTCCATCATTCCCATCAGATTTATTTGCAGTATTTCTATTTCCAGAGGAAGCAGGAAACTTGTAATTAACAACAGTTAACGCGGTGTGCCAGCACACTGAAGATTGGTATCAATCTTCTTGTTCTTGTGCAGCTTATCCTGAGCATCTCTTAGGCTCTAGTTTTACAGGAACATTTAAGGATCAGCTTATGACAGTGCTGCAACTGAAAGCATTGTCTCTCCTCCAGTTGCTCTTCAGCACTTTTACTTTCTTTTATGCTGAGAAATGTACATAACTTCATAGACAAGATGTAAAGTTACTGTTTGCACTGCACTTATTTTGGATAAGTACATATTTATATTTTCTTAAAAAAATCCGCTAAATATTTTCAATGCACATGCAGAAATTTAAAGCACACATAAAGGTGTTTTCAGACATTTTGGGAAAAGAGCAGTGTGGTGTGAATGCCCTCATGGGTGAGAGGCAGAGAGTGCAGGGCAGGGTGGTTACACGTGGTGATGTCTAACCAGTGACATGCCCACTTCAGATGCACCTGGGAATGAGGTGCGGATGCTGAATGCTTTGGGATTATCTGGAAAGAATCTGGCATTGCATAATGATTAAGATGTGCTGAAGTTAATTCCTTGCCCAGAAGACAGTGAGTCTGCATGGTGTTTTATGCTGTAAAGACGGGATGGCTGGAAGTTCTGTTTTTTCTGGTCCTCTCTGAATTAGGGGCATCTTTAAAGACTTACAGAAAGAGTAAAGGGAGAGTTTACTGCAAGCAGTTTCCTTTCCGTTAGCTTTGGAGGATAATGAGAAGCAGGGGAGGGTGATTTTTACAACGATGATGTGCTTTAGTTCACAAATAACGTGCAGACTGTGTGCATAGAGGTGCTCGCAGCAGGCAGTGAGGGCACAGCTAGGCGCCAGGGTAAGGTTAGAATAATTTTTGTTACACCAATCTTACAAGTCCATGTGAAGCTTAATAAAGACTTCAAAATGAGTGTAGGTTTCATTTATTATTTCCTTTTTAATTTTCAGGATGCAAGATTGCTGTGAAGTGGTAGGGGCTTATTGCTTCTTATCGTTGACAGTTCAAATGAAGGCTCAGAGAAAGCAGAGGAGGAGTGGGGACAAGTTACCAGAAACTAAAACTAATGTAGTATTATTTGTTGACTCCAGTATGAAATACTTACGGCCTGTTGGAATAAGCCTGTGGTAACTCTACCAGCATGTTTACCGCCTTCTGAAGCAATTATTTTTTCAAGTGAAATGTTTGTTGGTAGGGCTTTCTTCTCTTTCCTTTTCTGGTTCTGAAAGTATAGTTCTTTACAATCTGTTTTCCTCTTGTTCTTACAAATCTGAATGGTCACACATAGCTTCAGGGTCATACTGGGACACAGTAACAGCAGTCAGTCTGTGGAAAATAAACAGCCAACTGAAAACATAGTTTTGGTTAGGGAAATGCATGTAGGGAAAAAAGGCATTTTGAGGTATCTATAGCATATTAGTTCTTATAGTAAGCTCGTGATTTCTGTGAGTGTTAAAGCTTTCTGAGCTGACTGACTCTGTTCTGATTTTTTGATAAAGGCACCAAACAGGCTATTTCTTCTACCAGTGAATTGACATCATTTAACAGAAAAACACAAAGCGTTGTCATAGCAACCAGCCTTCTAAAATGATGCTGCTGAATGCTGAATTGATCTGAAATGTCATTTGAGGAAGTACAGATCATGTTGTAGTTTTTGGCAGCTGAAACTGAAAGCCTAGAGAATGTGATGCTTTGGCAAACTTGTAGTATTTGGAACAACTGCCTGGCAGTGCCAGTGGCTGTTTCTCTAGCTAGAAACTGGATTAGAAGAGTGCTGTCATTCTCCAGCTCTTTTCAGCTGTCTTCGTTTTGCAGCTGTTCAACAAACTGCACGTTGAGGGGCTAGCACAAATTTTGGTTTCCCTCAGAGGGCAGACTTTGATATAACTATTTTCTCTTTGCTGCTGTACAACTGAAGTGCTGAATCTGTGTGGCTCCATAGGACACTGAAGTTGTACAGGAAAATGTTGACTGGGTCCTTAGGAGCTGCCTGGTGACTGGTATCCTGCTCACAGCTGGTGCCCACCTGCCCTCAGCTGTAATGGGCAAAGATAGGCACACTTCAGACAATCATTGTATGACTTAATCCTCCACACAGAGAAGAGTAAAGCTTTCATATGAATTGTTCATCTAAAAACAACTTCTAAAAACAATATCTCCCTATTAGTCCATTTTGCTCTCGGTTGGTAGGAGCAGCCATCTTCCACTCACAGGGAATGTGAGATGAGATATTGTGCTTGGATTGTGGCCTTGGCTGTCTGCGTGTCCCTGTTTGTGTCTTCTAACAGGAAATTGGTTGTTCAATTCTTACCAGTAGGAAAAATGGTGGGACTTAAAGTGATAATCTTCAAAACATTGCTCAGAAACAAAAATCTATCACTGGTATGGTGCGTAAGTCTGAAGTGTTAGTCAGGTCTGTTAACCTGCTGCACCTAAATACAGTCTGCTTGAAGAATCCTGTATGAATTTTTTTTTCACTCCACAATTTCTGCGTGCAAAATCCCCAGGAATTTGTCAGGACCTGTTACAGTAAGGAGCAGAAATAGCAGGGTGTCATTTCCAACGGCATAGGAGAGACGCATCTTCAAAACTGCATTCCCAGTGAGACTCAGTTTCCTGGAAGAGAGGAGGGACTTATGATGACACTCTGCGTTTTGCAGACTTAAAGGCTTTCCAAGGAATTTGCTTTTGCAAAACATAAAATGAAGATGACTGAAACTCCCAATAGTGAGTTTTCTGATAATTACATATAATTACACCTGTATCTCAGTATCTATTACTATTTTGTAAGTAAATGTATTAATACAAATTTATTTGATTTTCTTGGAATGATCCCTGATTAGAGAGACTATCAGATTCCTGATGGATCCCTGCAGAAGTCCTGTTTTGTGGGGAAATGTCAGTGTGAGTGGAAATGCATTTATTTGCTTTTCAATAACATGCAGATGCTGTGGGAAAGATGAAGTCCACCGTGCAGTGGCTATGGGGACATGTTCAATTCCTGTGAATATGTACAGTGGCACCTCTCAGTTCCTGCCTCATAGAGGCTTGATGTCCAAGGAATGATACAATTTGAATATTTCCACCTTTACACTGAGAAATGGAAATGCTGCAGCATCTGATATGGCCATTAGATAGACTGGAGGCAAAAGGTGAAGGGAGGTGTTTACTGCCAGAGCACCATAGGCATTAGTGGGGCATTCGGACCTCTCAGGGCTGTGCCAAAGCCTGGTGTGTTGTCATGCTGGGCCCCTAAATGCTTCAGGCAGCTTTTTACTGAATAAACATTTTTAGAGAAACATTTGTAATAGCTCTGGAGCTTGGAGCCTGGTGTGCATCTATGTATATATGATTCAATGGATATTAAGCCTATTAGCACATTTAACAAACTGGTAAGTGTTGGAAAGCGGTTCAAAAGTCAGCTTTGGAGCTATGTGTAGTTTATTATGGGAAAATATAAGGTGCTGCTGCAGACCAGCAAGAGGAAATGGAACAAACCTGCAGCACAGGAATCAACAGAGAGTGACTGAAGTTCAGCTGTAACCCCAAATATTGGGATTGTGAGTAAGGACATGAGTCAAAGCTAGCTAACAACAGGACATTGATGCTATCCAGTACTTACAGATTTGTTTTTCCAGGAGTTGTAACAAAGTTTGCAAATGTTTATCCTGGTACAGAAGCTCTGGGATTTAGCTGTGAAGCAAAGCCTTGTGGGAAGACTCAGCTTCTCCAAATTTTTGCTAACTGTTGTGAAGTGAAAGGCTTGTAGCTACATAAAACACAAAATGGGTGCTGTTTGAAGAAAGATAATTTAGGTTAGTAAGAAAATGTAACTGCTATAAAATGCATTTCTCTCCTTGGGAATTCAGAGCTGTAGAGGCAGATCGGTGCAATGCAGAGCACCTTGATGTGTGTTCTTTGAAGCCACTGAGGGAGAGGCAAGCTCATTCCTTCGTGAGCCTTTCCAATGCAGGATTCTTGGTGCTCTGAATGTGTGTGTGAGGGTGTGTGTGTACGTGGGGCTCGTTGGGGTACCCACTGAACACAGCGCCGTGCTGCAGAACTGTGTTGTCTATTAAATAGTGGTGAGAATGGCTGCAGATAGAGATGTTTAATGAATACACATTCAGAAAGTATGGGGGAGTCTCACACATTAGTGTATAAAAATGGATATAAAAATCTGTAAAGAGCAGTAGTAACCTAATGTATCATAAAATACTGTCTCATCAGGAGATGGGGAAGAAAGCAGTGAAACAAATCCAGGCTGGAAATGCCTGAAACATACTGTGCTCAGTTATGTTTTATGAACATAACAAATGGACAGCGTGTTGCTGATGCTGCTAACGTCAGTGCACACTGGTGCTTATAACCAGAGCCTTGGTGTGTATTGGAAGCATTAGTCTGTCTCTGACAGACACTGGTTACCATCTCTTTTTGATGTGTTTTGTAACAGATCAGAGCTATGCAGGCGATGGCAGAAAAGTAGTTTCTCTTCCATGTTTGAAGTAACAGTGTAGCACAAGAAGTTAATTTTGCTTTTGAGTATTAAAGGTGGTTAGCAGTGCGTGGTCTCCAGCTTTAACACCGTAATGCTGGCTTTTGGACTGGATTGTGCGAGGTGAAGGCCCTGGCCTGCTGACAGTTCGGGAACTGCTGTTCCCTAACAGTGACGGTTCTGTTCAGTACATGAAGAGTGAAGGACCCCACAGGTCAGCTTTCCTTCAGCCTCATCCCGGCTGTATTCTGCAGCTGCAGACTGCATAGGTGTTGTACTGACACTGCGTATTTCTTTTTTGCCATCCAGCTGGGTGCTTAGGCTGAGCTACTTTTCCCACTTGGGAAGGAGTACCTTTGGAGACTGGAGAGCTGGAGGTGCCTCCCAAGTTCCCAATCTGTCACAGCTTTTGTAAGCAGGACCTGATTTTCAGGGAGAGCTGGAATTGTTCTTTCTTCAGTTGGCAAGTAGCTAATGAGGCATGCAAAACTGGGAGTAATTTTTGAAGTGATAGGTCAGTGCTCCTTCTTTCAGCCATATGAGTACTGCTTTATGGATGTTTGGAAAAATCCATTTGCTTTCCTTTTTTACCTAAGCAGTGTCGTGAGAGCATAATGTTGTGTTTGTGCATAATGTCAAGCTGGCTGCTTATTTTAGCCCTGTTTAGATGGTAAGTGATCTTAAATGCAGTTTTCAGTGTCAGAAGTAATGCTGCACATCACTGTGCAACTGACTGAGGTTGCTTTCCATGTGCAGTACTGTTTAGCTGAGCCACAGCACAGTTCTTGCAGACGAAAGGGAGTGTGGGTGCTTAAGAAAGTATGCACCTAAAAATAGATTCTCTTGCATGTGCTGTTATTAGACGTTTGAGACAGATATCCGTGGCCAAACTGCATGCAGATCATGTAACTCAGCTGATGTAGCTGCAGTGCGGGTCCCTGTGAGGTGCTCTGTTCCCTGGGTTATGCTGCTTTGCGAGGATGGGATCAGGATCGGGATGCCAAAAGCATGCCACTAGTGCTGAGAGTTTGTCTTTTCTAATGCTGTTTGTTTTCCACTTTTATTCGCAGCAGCGTTCAGTTCTCTAAGTGGACGGGTGCTCTGTTTTCTTTGACCAAGTGGTAACGTTCACGTGCAAAAGCCGGATTCTGCAGATCAAGACCTGCATTAAAACAAACACAGAGTCTGAAGATTGTGTTGTAAAACTGCTTGTTTTATATATTCAAAGTTAATCAAGTTATCCTGTATCTTTTTTGATTTTTTTGTTAACACTGTCTTCATACTTATAAATGTGTTTATATTCTCCTTCCTATGCCTTTTGGTACAGAAATGGATAAGCATGCTGTTTGGACTAGGCCTTGTGCTGGGGCAAGGAGTTAATTGTGTATCTAGATTGTTCTGAACCGTTTTGTGATTAGTGCTGAAAGCCTCTGTGGTCTGTTGGCAGTAAATGTGCTCACACAGTATCGAAACTTTCTATTGCTATTTTAAGCCATTCTATATCGTGTCAGTTTTTCATAACTTTCTGTGCTTCGGTTCTTTTTCAAGCTTCATCTCTGGTGATTTGTATTTGTGTAATGTATGAGAAAATATACAAACCACTGACGGTTCGCCGGTGATGTAAAGAAGCTGACTTTTCTAAATCATTGTGCCTTAAAACACCATGAACACTATGCATGCCAGAAACTTCCGTGGATGCCTCTGGAGAGTTGTCTTCAGGTCTCAGTATTGCTTGCAGATATTCCCATCGCAGCGTTCTTAGCTCCCAGCTGAGTGGTGGCATGTACCGAACCTTTTATATACCATAACACTAATTTTCATGGAGGTTTTGTAATAAATTGTATCAGTGTGGACAAAGATGAATTCTGGGGTGATTTTTGTTTCCTGTCTTTCTCTCCCTATTTTATTTGTTGGGTTTTTTTTTGATGATTTGTGAATTGTTGTACTGATGACATGCAGAGTGTCTTCAAAGGAGTCGTAGTACTTGGCCTGAAGAATGGAAGGCTTTTCTAGAATTTAATGCTGCGATTTCATTTCAAAGCACCTTTCCAATCGTTTTCATTGGAAATTAGGCAGCACATCTTCACATCTGCTTTTGCTGTTGTTTCTGCAAAACTCAGTATGCATCTACTGACACTGGCTGTGTCTGTAAATACCTTGGAAAATCAGATCACACGCCTCAGTTTGTGAATTCGTGGCTGTTGCTGTTTCCTTTGTGCCGTTACGCGTGCATGGCTCTCATGATGCTTATGTAGTCCTGTGTGTGTCATATGCATGTAAGTGTAAATTGTCTTGCAAATATGGGATTGAGATGCTTTGTATTCTGTACTGCATTGGAGTGTCTGTCATGTTGCTGCTAGCCCTAATTGTGCTGTCTAGCAAAGTGTGTTTAATCAAGACAGACTTCACAAAAGGCTTGCATCACCAGGGTGCGTATTTGGCCTGTGGACTTAAACTGCATAAAGTGGACATGTTGTTATCTTGGCTGCTCTGATGAAGTTGAAAGAAGAAATGAAGTGACAGGTTAGCTTTCAGTTGCAGAGCCACTTCAGGTTTTATGGAGATTTGGATGTTAAACATGTCTGTCAAGAGAGCCAAGGTGAGAGCTGTGACTGCAAACATCCTGTTTCACGTGGATCGCGTGCCCTATGTGTGCCTTTGTGTTCCTTCCAGAATTTTGCAGCATGTTTTGCAACCTTCTCCAAATGATGCTCTGTGCCTTTGTGCATCTAGAAGAACAGCCACACCCTTCCCAAAACCAAGGCGTTCTGCTGTGTACTGAGTTAGCTTTCTGAGCCAAGGTAACATGAAAGGTTCATCTTGCAAAAGAAATGAGGACAGTAGGGAAGCAGGCTTCTAAAAGCATCTCATTTTTTTAATAAAATTAGGGCTTTTTTCCCCCTCTTTCCAAAGCAGGGCATCGAAAGTCACTGTCACAATTCCCGGGTCTTACCGACCAGGAGCAGATAGTGATTATTGATCTGGTCTCTGCCTCCTCCTGGCTTGTGAATTCCACCTGCAGCACTTGGTCCAGTCCCTGGCACTCACTATTCCGCGTGCTTTCCTTTCAAAACGGGCTTAATCTGTACATCACTTCTTTGATACTGATTGCTGTTAATCTTCGGCTGCTTTTGAACTCATTTGCTCACAGTACCTCACAGCTCAATGGGGGACGCGTATTCCTTAAGCCAAGCTGCTGCTGTGGGGATCTCTGCAGAGCTTTCCTGTGTTCCCCCACGGTGCCAGCAGTGCCCAGGAGACCTGGCCTGCTCTGCCCGGCCATCTCCAGGCAGGTGTTGGGCAGCACTGGGACGAAGGGCTCACGCCTACCTGTTGTAAGGGCTGTTTGGCAGGAGCAGGGAGCAGGTGCCCGAGGTCCTTCTGGTCTTCATTAGATTTTAAGCACTGTGGCAGACTAATGGCAGCTTCTGAATTGCCGTTGGGGTCATCGGTGCCTTTAATTGCGGTGTGGAGTTTGATGGTCTGTGGCCGTCTGGTCTATAAAAATGAGGGAGTATGCTAACAATTGATGAAATACTGTCTCTGATGCTTTGAATCGATGGCTAAAAGCAATCTGGGAGCAAGTTAATGGGTTTCGAAATCTTACGTGCCTGGGACTGCCAGCTGCTGGTTTTGGAAGCGTCTCCTCGTTTGGGTACGAGGGATGGTTTCAATGAGCAGGTGGAAGAAACGATGAGGAATGCCGCGATGACCGCAAGGATCGGAGGTGTTGGTATCAGCGTCAGATTTGTTCCGTGGTGGGCGGCCGTCCTTGCGCTTGTGCAGCCAGCGGCGGGCCCGGCTGCTCCCGGCTGCTCGTGGCTCACGGCCCCGTCCCGGCAGGGGAGAAGCGTTCCTGCTGCGGCCGTGGGCTCGGGGCTGCGCGCGGCTCGCAGCGCGCGGTCCCGTCGTGGGAATTCAGCTGAGGTCCCTCGGCTGCTCTGAAGTCGTGGGCCGCCGCCTCCTTGGGAGCGTTCTAAATCATTGGAGCTCTCCTGCCCCCTCCTCCCGTTATTCCGGCAGCTTTACCTAGAATAACTCAGCGTTGCTCTTAAAACGGCTCGCTGGCAGAGGAGCCCGTTCCTGCTTCGCGGAGTAAGTTTGCAGCGTGATTCAGTGCCTCCCCCGGCATTTGGGGCTGCTAAATCTGGAAGCGCGTTCCCTCTTTATTCCCTTGGCTTTTGACGTTTCTAGCGGTCCGTCATTCGAGCGCACAGCGCTTCCCCCGGCGGCTCCTGAGCCGCGGCGCCTCCCCGTGCAGGCCCGGCGGTGCTGCGGCGCGGTGGATGACGACGCGGCCGGCGAGCGGGAGCGCCTCGGCGGCGCGGAAGCGGGCCAGCTGTTCATCACCAATCCGGCGCTCGCCCGTAGCGAGGCCGCCGAATGGGAGCAGGAAAGCGGCGAGGACGACGCCGCCATCCGCCTGATCGAGGCGGCCGGCATGGA
>JAOWBP010004343.1:763594-781659 GCA_028571105.1 Tragopan temminckii
AGCCGCGGGACGGAGCGACAGCGGGCGGTGCGTGCAGCGCCGGCCCCGCAGGCGGGCACCTCCCGCGGCACGGCGGGGCGGGAGGTCCCGGGGCAGGAAATCCCGGGGCAGGAAATCCCGGGCCGGCAAATCCCGGGCCGGCAAATCCCGGGGCAGGAAATCCCGGGGCGGCAAATCCCGGGGTGCTGCCGTGGGAGCCCGCAAACATCGCCGCTCCTCGCCGAGCCGCCCTGCGCGTGTGTGCGGCCGTGGGCGGGGGGCTGCCGCGTGGGTTTAGCGAAGGCTGGGAGGGAACGCATGGGTTGGGTGTTTTTCTTCTTGGCCCGCAGCGGCTGGCTGTGCCGCCGGCCGCGGTTATGGATTCGCTCGTTATCCAGGAGCGGTTAGTGGAGAGGCTGCTTTCCCCGCGGACGCAGGCACAGCGAAGCCACCCGGCCAAGCTGAAGGTACGGGGGTGCATTTATAGCGGCACACGGGCGGGGGGAGCGCGGTGCCCCAGCAGCCGGCTGCCGTGCGACGGGAGCCCTGTGAGGAGCGACGGAGCGGAAGGAAGGCGGTGAGGAGGAGATGGCCGGGGGCAGCGGAGGGAGGGGAGAGCAGAGCAGAGCCCCTGGGCAGGGCGGGCGGACAGCCGGGGATGCCGTGTTTCCGTGCCGTTATCTCGTGCGGCGATTCTCTCTTCTGCCCCTGGGCAGCTCGGGGCACAAGCGGCGCCCGGGCAGCCCGGTTTGCGTGGCTGCGTTCGGGCTGCGCTTTGCGAGCCCGTTTTCTGCAGCAAACGCTGGTGGGCGAGCGGCTCTGCTGATCTCCCGTCCGTAGCAGCAGGCCGGAGGAGGCAGATGTACGCGGGGCGCGTCCCGGGGCTGTTGGGGCTGTGAATTTATCGGCTTTCTGGCCATGAAAGGAAGCGAAGGGCGCTCTGTGCCGTGGGGAACGGCCGTGCTGGTGCGTGCAGATGCGGACGTGGTGGCCGTGCGGAGGAAGGACCGCCGGGAGGAACCGGGCGGCTTCTGCTTCCCCGCTTCTGAGCCGGGAGCTGCCGCCCTGCAGCCGGCAGCGCGGTGTCGCGGTGCTGTGAACGTGAGCGGGGCGTTCGGGGCCTGGCTGGGCCGGGGGCATCGTCAGGATCCCACCACAGCCTTCCTCATTTCCAGGCTTAGCTTAGCTCCAGAAACAGGGAGGGGGCCATTCTTCAAATTTTCTGTGGTCCTGTGGTGTTTAATTTTAGCACTTTGGGATGCACTCAGCAAGCCTCATTTATCTCCGGGATAAATGGTAAAGATGCATGATGTCTGCTTGCTCTGAATAGCACAGCCACAAGGGAGATGAGGAAAGACTTAGGAGTGATGGAGACCTCGCTCAGACCTGCCTCTCTCCATGGCTGTAGGACAGCAAATACCTCGGTAGTGGGGATCTCTGCCCCAGGCAGGATCAGGGCTCAAACCTGCCGGTTCCTTGGCTTGAACCGACAGGGAGAGCATGGCCTGCCAGGAGCTGAGCGCCTGCCTGGGTGATGGAGGATGCAGGGACGCAGTGTGTTGCTGCAGTGTGCTGAAGGTGGGTGCAGACGTGTTTTGCTTGGCCTGGGGAGCTTCTGTTTACAGCAAGGTCCCAAACGTCAGCAGTATCTTTTGGTGGGCTCTGCTGTGGTGCATGCAGTGTGTTCCCAGGCATGGGACAAAGGCAGCACAAGGAGGGCTGCTGGCAGCACAGCCCCACACACCAGAGTGCTGCTGGCCCTACCCAGAAAGCCAGCAACCCAGAAAGCCCCCTCCATTCTTTCACCAGCCCTCCCTGTGCTCCCATTGGTGCTCTCCATCCTGTGCATGGAAGCTCTGCAGACAGCATCCATGTTGTGTACTAACAAAGATGCTGAGCGATGTGGAGCTTTGAGCAAGGCAGGCACCAGGCTCAGGAAGTTACTGGGGCTCCTTACGTGCCACATTGATTTTGGCACGTCGAGATGCCTTGCAGTGGCCTGGATGGCAGCGTGCATCGTGTGCCTCAAAGCTGAGATGTGTGAACCGTGGGATGCGCTGGCTGCGGGGCAGGGGCCAAGGTGTTCTTTCCCAGTGAAGGGCTGTTAAAAGAGTTGACCACTCGGCACTGTTACTCCTGCATTTCTCACCCTTTGCTTTGTGCACATGATGGTCATTGGTCAGGCGGGGGAGATAGAGCTGGGGATGGATTTTCCCCCACAGCTCCAGCTGCCTCCTGCCGTGGGAGGGAAGCCCTCCCCTTGAGCCTGTGCTCAGTGCTGCCCTGCTTTATTGCAAGGGAAATGGCCACCTGAGCCACAGGAAAAGGGAAGCATCCTGCGTCAGCTGGGATTTGCATTTATCATGAAGCATCCTGATTCTACTCAGCTACGGGGAAGTACCAGCAGTACAGTAAATCCACGCTTTCTTGGTTGGGCTGAACAGAAACAAGAGATCAGGTTCAGCCAGTTACACCTGGCTGAAGTAAGCAGTGTTGCACCAGAGATCTCTGCTGTCAGCCTTTAGTCATCTAGTTGAAAAAAACAAAGAAAAGAACAGCAACACACCCCAAGCCTCCGCCGTGGTTTTATTGGTCTGTGCTCAGCGCTGCTTCACGTGTAAAGTCTCTGGACAGAGCAGGCAATTTTCCTTCCAAGCTGTTGAAAATCAGCACAGGTCCATTCCCTGTGCCCAAACAAGAGCTTGGCTGTGTGAGAGACATAAGGGGGAAGCAGGCGGTGTGTTTGTGCTGCTGAGCACAGCTGTTCCTTGCACTGGGAGGTTGGGTTGTTACCTGTGTGCTTTGGTGGTGGCTGTGGTTATATTTTGTTGGGTGACAAGGCAGTCAGAATGCAGCCCTGGTAGTGATGGGAGCTGGGACAGAAGGGGGCTGTTGTACCTCACTCTTGCTGTTATGCTTCTTCTCCTGCCCTGCTCAGCTTGTGCTTGCCTTTCACTGAGCCTTTAGGGTGGCTGTGCAGTGTCTCCCAGGTGTCTGCCATCACTCATCCCAGGGTCTCACCACTGCTCACTGCTCTGGGGTGCCAACCCCTTAAACCTGTCAGCAGCTTCTATTTGTCCCCATTTCTCCCTAAGTTCATTTGCTCCATTCCTTCTGGCCTTTCTGGGCTGTGGGTCTGGCTTCAAAAATATGCAAGAAAGGAAGAGTTTGTCAGGGTCTGTGTTGCTCCTCGTGTGCCTTCAGTGCCCTTGTGCAAAGCACACTGTGTCTGTGGGGTGGCTGCAGCTTTTGTGTGGTCAGGGAGTGGGGACTGCAGGGCAAGAACTCATTCTCTGGCAATACCACATGTAATACCCTCCCGAAAGGCACCTTGCCAGTATACTCAATAATTTTGCATCACCTCACTTCCTGTGCTCACTGAGCTTCCATCTCCTCAGAAACAACACTGGAGATTATTCGGGATTACCTCTTACTCAGCCAGGAGTGGCTGTGACAGTGCAAGAAATAAGCCCCTCTCAGCTCAAGCAGAAGCCAAACCACCATGCCTTTGGCTGCCCACAAGCCCAGGGGCGCTAATCACAGAGTCCAGTGTGGGCTGCACAGCTCTCTGTGGGAAGAGATGCACAAATCATACAATCGTAGAATCTTTTGGGTTGGAAAAGACCTCTAGAATCATCAGGTCCAACTGACAACCCATCCCCACCATGCCCAATAAACTGCGTCCTTAAGTGCCGCATCTCCATGTTTCTTGAATGCCTCCAGGGATGGCGAGTCCTGCACTTCCCTGGGAAGTGGCTGTGACCTGGGAGAGGTCCCTGAGTCTTGAGGGTGTGTGCGCCGTGCCTCACGCTGCTGCCAAGGCAGGGACCTACCTCTCCTCCACCCCTTGGCTCTGTCTTGGGGCTTTTCAGCTCTTCTGAATCCAACTCCCTGTTGCTTGAGCAGGAGTGGTGGCACACCCTGACCTGCTTCTGTCCGCCTCTGCCCTGCAGGACCATGAGAAGCAGTATGTGGGCTTTGCCACTCTGCCGAACCAGGTCCACCGGAAATCTGTGAAGAAGGGTTTCGACTTCACCCTGATGGTTGCAGGTGAGGCTGCCCGTGGTGGGATAGCTGGACCACACGGTGGGTGCACAGAGTGGGCACTGAGCGTGGTTTCTCCCCCAGTCGGGTTGGTTTGGGTGGCGAAGGTAGGGCCAGATGGGGACTGAGGGAGAGAGAGGAAGAGAAGGGAGGATGGAGGAACTGCAAGAGCACATTTATACAAGGAGTGAGACATCTTGCAGCAAAAGTCCTCCCACTGCTGGAAAAATGTAATGCCCATAAACAGCTCTTGACAGCTCATATCTCTCACTTCCTCTGCCTCAGGATTCAAAGCCTTGCTCAGAGTTTTATTTGTAAGTCAATCAGTGGGTCACATTGCTTGCTTTTCCCTCCTTCCCTTTGCACTTTGTCAATTAGGAGAGTCGGGTCTGGGCAAATCCACGCTCGTGAATAGCCTGTTCCTGACAGATCTGTACAAAGACAGAAAGCTCCTCAATGCAGAGGGTAAGTTGGGGACAAAGGGGAGGTAAACAGGTCTTTGTATCCACAGGTCTGTCCTGCCCTAGGGCCTGGCTCCTTGCTTCAACAGTAGCTACAGGCATGGCCTGATCACAGCCCTGGCCATGTTGCTGTGGTCTCCTTTGCTGGCTGTCAAGGCACTACTACTATTTCAGCAAAAATGGTTTGGCTGTAGGGTTCATGAATTTCATGAAGGCAAGATAAGGCTGCAGAGCAGCACTAGCCCTTTGGGATGAGATGCTGAGTTTTGTTTTTTGTTCTTGGGTGTTGGAGTGCAGTAGAGATTCCCCTTTCCAACTGGTTGGACAAAATGTTTGGAACAGCTGGGCTGCAAGCAGTATGACAGTTTTTGTGTCTTGTCAGAGGTCTGCCTGCTGCCAGCCTCCCCTACTACGCCTTCCCTGAGGCTCCTTAGAGTGTGATCAGGGCTTTTTGAAACTCCTGTTACTCCCTGTGCTCAGGGATAAGGGGAGCCAGCCTGTCGTGGGTGTGAGTTGGGATCCCCACCATTATTGCAGGGCTTTAACTCATGTGTTCCTGTTCAAAGAGAGAATCAACCAGACAGTGGAGATTGTCAAACACACGGTGGACATTGAGGAGAAGGGTGTCAAGCTGAAGCTGACCATAGTGGACACACCAGGCTTTGGAGATGCCGTTAATAACACTGAATGGTGAGCAGACTGCAACTTGATCACATCTGTTTTTGGTGGATGCTTCACTGGAAGGGGCTCTGGCAGTGGGGATGGGGTGATGCATCATAGTCCCTAGGGACAGCATGCTGTTGCACACATGGTTTGGTTTTGATTGAATTGTCTTTCTCAGCTGGAAGCCCATCACTGACTACATCGACCAGCAGTTTGAGCAGTACTTCCGTGATGAGAGCGGCCTGAACCGAAAGAACATCCAGGACAACCGAGTGCATTGCTGTCTCTACTTCATCTCACCCTTTGGGCATGGGTGAGAGCCTGCTCCAGGGATGGGGCATGACTCAGGCTGGAGGGAAGACCTTTGTGCCCCTAGGTTGCCCTTCAGTTGCTCATTTGCTGTCTGGCTGTTGGTGCAGAGGGAGAACCACCCAGCTGCTTCCCCTTGACAAGCATAGCTTCCTTCCTCCTCTCTGACAGGACAGACTGCCCATAAGCAGACAGAGCTGATCTCCCTCAGGTCTGCAGTCTGGTTTTGAAATCAGGAGAAATAGTGCCACACAGTATCTTCCTATCTACCTGAGCCTGAACAAAGAGTAGGAAAGAGAATTTTAAGTTGCCTTCAATCCCTGCCAGGCCTTGCTGGCTTGTGTGCCAGCCTAGTCCGGAACAGCTGCACGGACGTGCTGGCTGCCTTTGACAGAGGACAGCTGGTGGGAAGCCAGGGCTGTGACCTGGGCAATATTTAGTCTGTAAGGGGAATACTCAGCCTCTGTCTGCATGACAAGTGTCAATATCTGAAGTCTGAGACAGCTTTCCTGCAAATGCAGCCCTAGCTGAGGGCTGCCCCACACTCTTGTGACAGTACTGTCCTTTTCCCTTCTTTTTGGGGATGATGGGTGAAGTAGAAGAGATTGGAGGGGGGAGCTGCTTTTGTGTCCTTGCCAATCGTGTCCCTCGTCATCCCTGTTGCAGGCTGAGGCCTGTGGATGTTGAGTTCATGAAGGCTCTTCATGAGAAGGTTAACATTGTACCCCTGATTGCCAAAGCTGACTGCCTGATCCCCTCGGAGATCCGGAAGCTAAAAGAAAGGGTGAGATGCACTTCTTCCACAGCGGTATACCTGATGTGCTGGCAGGGATGTGCTGAGGAAGGAGAGTAGTAAATATGTAAAGATAGATAGATTGTGTGTGTGTGTATATACATATACATATATATAGTATCTGCAGATCGAATTGCAGCATGTGAAACATGTGAGAAGGGAAGTGGTGTCATCAGAGAGGCCAGCTCTACAGGAAGCATCAAATCCCTTCCCCATCTGTAGGCAACAGCAAATCCACAATATTAAACCCATCATTTCTGTGTTGTTCAGTGGGGCATCTTTTTGTTCTTGTTTTGCATGGACTCAGATCCGGGAAGAGATTGACAAATTTGGCATTAAAGTATACCAGTTTCCTGAGTGCGATTCTGATGAAGATGAGGAGTTCAAGCAGCAAGACAGAGAGTTGAAGGTAAGGAACCAGTTCAGTGAAGGACTGGGAAGTTTGGCTCTTGGGGTATGCTGGTTGCTCTGGAGGGATCCAGAGCTGTCCTTTGTGTGCCAAAGTCCTGTGCAGTGATACTGGTACCCTGGAGGCAGCCTGTATTGGTTCACATGGTAGACTGGAGAAGGGAGCTGATGTTCTTGCTGGTGCCATGAAGTGTGGCATGAAGATACGGGACTTCAGGTGTCCCACTAGGTGGCACCCTGGTGTTCCTTGGTGTTCCTTGGGTGTATGTTTACGAAGAAGGCTGAGTTGTATGGCATGAGAAGGTCAGACTGGGAATCGAGCCACCTGCAGATCCCAGTGCCTGAGGCTTTTCTCTGTAATTGTGTTGTGGTGTCCCATGCATGTGTGGATGTCACTGTGTCTTTCCCTTCCTCCTCCTGTTCTCTGCCTGAGCTTGGCCCTTGGAGGAGGAATCTGTTGACAGTCAGAAGCTCAGCGTCACCTCTCTTTCCAGGAGAGTGCTCCTTTTGCTGTCATTGGCAGCAACACAGTGGTGGAAGCTAAAGGCCAGCGAGTCCGTGGACGGCTGTACCCATGGGGCATTGTGGAAGGTAAGCGCGGTGCCTGGAAGCTGGCACTGTGAGCATGGGGCAGGGAGGGATGGGGAAGAACACAGGTGGGCCTGTAGATCAGAAACTGCAGTGAGGAATTCACTTCTGCATGGCCTTGACCGACTGTACTGCCTCTGACACATAGGAGAGTACAAAGTAGTGTAGAGTAGGTGCTGTGACTTGCCTGGTGTTGAGCACACAGCAATCAACATGCCTCCAAAGCTATGGTGCACTGTTACAACACATGTCCTGGGAGGAGCCTGGCTGTGGTGCCCCTGCTGTGGGGCTGGAGCACTGTGTGTAGGTCCTTTCGAGTGGAAGCGAGTGCTGGAGGGAGGACTGGAGGCTGTACTGCCACATAGAGACAGTTAGAGACAAATGCATTGTGTCCTCTTCTAAAGAGAGAAATTTCACAAAGTCCCTAATAAGCTTGGAATGGGTTTTGCTGACACCCCTGTGCTGGCACTTTGCTCTATGGTCTTGCAACTTTCAATCCCAAAATCCTGTGTGTTTGCTTGTGGGTTGGTGCGAGCTGCTTGGGATGCCCAGCTGCTGGCTCTTCTCTCTTTCTGGCTCTGGAGTGGGCTGTACCTGTCTGAATGCTGGTAATCGGCAGAGATGAGCTTTTTCAAAGCCCCAGCCCTTCAGAGAGGTAAACAGAGATTGCCAAATCAAGCACACAGCTACCATGTGCAGCACTTCCCCCCAGAGTCCCCAGGGCTCCCTGGGGCCTGGCCGTCCTTGGTAACAGCAGTCTTTCAGCTCTCCAGACTATTGCCTGCTGGTAGCTTTGCTCCTCAGGGGCTCATTCAAGTTTCCTACTGGAAACCACCCTGCCTATAGTGGCCTTATAATCAATCTGAAATTCTGAGAGAATGACCAGTTTGTCTCTAGCAGTTGCTGCCCTCACTGGGGTTGTAATAATGACATCCTATACATCTGGGAGCAGCATCCCCTCTCAAGACTCTGCTATATGTGTTTAATTAATTCTCTTACCCAGAAAAAGTCCTGGGAACACAATGACCTCAGCAGCCTGGCCTCAAGGCTGACAGGCACAGAGCATCACTGAGGCCTGTGCCAAGGTTAGGGGAGAGTCTTTGGCACAGGGAGTGGGAGAGGGAGGCAGGATGGGGAAAGGGTCCTGGGTAAATTTTATTTCAGGTCTGGGTTCTGGGAGGTGAGAAGGGACTCCCTGAATGGAGCTGGTGAGGTGTGACGTCCGGGTGCTCACCTGTTCTTGCTTCTGTAGTGGAAAATCAGGCACACTGTGACTTTGTGAAGCTGCGGAATATGCTGATCCGAACACACATGCATGACCTGAAGGATGTCACTTGTGATGTCCACTATGAGAACTACCGAGCTCAGTGCATCCAGCAAATGACCAGGTGGGTCCCTACCACTTTGCTTAGGAGTGGCAGAGGTATCCTGCTCTCTGTGGAGCTGGGGCTGCTCTCAGAGCTTGCATGGGAAATGGTGCTGGAAAGTAAAATAGCAAATCCAAGCTTGTCTCCCACAGCCTGAGACTACAGCAGGGATGTTGCTGAGAATCCTTGTTCCTGTTCAATGAGTCCTGCACAGATCTTGGGAAATAGGCCTGGAGAAAAAAGCTCTTTAGAAGAGCTGTTCCTATCACTGGCTGAAATACATCCAGCCTAATGAAACGTGGGCTAAACTGTCTCCCTGGTGGAGATGATAACCGTGTGCACTGCCAAAGAGAAAGGTATTTTCCAACTGCGGTTCTATCCAGAAGACAGTGTGACCCTTGGGATGCTGCCTTTTCTCAGACAACAGAGCCCAAGCAATTAGCAAGTGCCTTACACATCTCCAAAGATTTCTTTGCTTTTGACTTGCTTTGCATTTCATTCTCTCTGATTTTAATCATGGAGATCAGAAAACACTCATGGGCTTTTCATTAGAAAGACTGAAATATTGGTGACAAGTTTTAAGTGGACGTGGGCTCCTCTGTTGTAAACCATTCCTTTCACTTGCTGCCTGAAATGGCTGGGTGACTCTGTGCTGCTGCATGGCAGAGTGGGAATAGCTGCACCTCAGCAGGGAGCAGCCCAGTGTGTGTGCAGATGTGCAGTTGGCATGTTCTGCTCCCACACAGAGTGTCCCTGCGCTTTTGCATCGCGGAGGAGCCTGTCTTTTTCAACGGTGATAATATGGAGTCCCAAAATAAGTATCTGAAATGCTAGAGGTCTGTGAGAAGCGTCACAGTTGCTATTTAGACAGGCTATGTATCTATTAAAAGAACAGTGATAAAAAAGCAATAGCTTAGCTAAAGATTTTGATGCTATTTCTCACGCAGTGGCTGGTCCCTTACCAGTGAAGTCGTGGAAAAACATTGTGGCCATTTCTGTGAGCGGGATAAGATTTCTAAGAGAAACATTGGAGGGGGATGTACCAAACTCCAGAGCTGGAATTGATTCAATAAGGAGCAGACAGTGACTCCAAGCGGTGAAAGCCCAAAAGTGCTAATTTGAATTTCCAGCTTTTCTGCAAAGGGCTCCTCTGACTTTCAGAGGTCATCTTCCTTTTTTTCCCCTGCGTATGTGTTTTTCCTCAGTGTTAGCCTGGACTGAGTTTTCTCTGGTAGTTACCCACGAACTTCTATTTTGAGAACTTTTGTTGGCTGTACTCTCATTTTGCACCTGAATGCATCCTACGCGTCTTTGCTGGATTCCCCCACAGGCTCTGTGCGTGGCTGGCTGCATGCTGCCATGTCTGCCTTCAGGAGTGACAGCCATCAGGTGCTGACACCAAAGCCAGCCAGCCTGAGCCGTAACTGACTGCATTTTGTCCCTCTCTGTCTCTAGCAAACTGACTCAGGACAATAGGATAGAAAGCCCCATTCCTATCCTGCCTCTCCCAACACCAGACACTGAGACGGAGAAACTGATCAAGATGAAGGATGAGGAGGTGAGAACCATTTCTGCCTGGGCCTTCTTAGTGCTGGAATCTAACATGTTTCTGCAGGATTGCCCCACAGAGGCTCTCCTGGGGCTTCCCACTCCTGCCTCCCAGCACCATGGGCTCCTGGTTGATCGTCTCTTCTCTGTCTCATGCAGCTGCGGCGGATGCAAGAGATGCTGCAGAAGATGCAGCAGCAGATGCAGGATCAGTGAGATGC
The DNA here is from genome assembly GCA_028571105.1 of Tragopan temminckii. Taxonomy (NCBI): domain Eukaryota; kingdom Metazoa; phylum Chordata; class Aves; order Galliformes; family Phasianidae; genus Tragopan; species Tragopan temminckii. Next base: position 773,976 of record JAOWBP010004343.1, read on the forward strand.
AGGTACTTGGTGGGCAAAGGGAACCCCCAGCGACCATCTGAGGCCTGCCAAGAGCTGTGGATGTTTGAAAAGAGGTTTCCCATTGTATAGAGACTTGTGGGCAAGAGCTGCACTCGCATCCTCTAATTTATTAGCAGCAAGGCTGGCTTTGCAGCCAGCTGGTTTGTGGAGAAGGCTGTTTACTTAACTGTTTACTGATGTGTATTTCTTTTTTTAATAATTCTCTTTCTTTTTTTTTCCTCTTTTATTTTACTTTTTATTTTTTTTAAAGGGAAAATAGACTAGGGAGTCTCTAAGGCATCCTAAAAAAAGAAAGAAAGAAAAAGAAGAAACAGATTTCCCTTTCCCATGTACTAATCTCTTGTTCGGGAATGCTCTAGTATTTAAAGTCCTGGTTTCTCTGGTGTATGAACTTGAAGAGTATCTGTGTCAATGCACGTAAATGTTTACTCCTGACTGAGGTGCTGTGCCCCCTCCCCTGCTCCCCTTGTCTGGGGCCAGCACAGTTGTTGTCAAGGCAGCCATTCCCTCCTGCGAGTTCAAGCTGTGCTGCCCAGAGTGCAGGGCTGGGGGGTTCTGTGTGCACTGACCTGCTCAGGGGTCCTGCTGGTTGTCTGCCCAGGTTATTTTGTTTGGCTTTTTTCCAATTGGTTGATTAGGTTTGTTATTCCTGCCAAGAAACTCCAGATCTTTGCACTGAGTGGCAGGGAACTGAGTCTCTCAAGGTTTGTTAAAAGAAACAGCTTCCACTGCCTTCAGTTGTGTCTTTCTGGCAGAGAGCATGAGTTGTTGAGGACTGCCTGTGAGGAGGAGAGATGATGGGAGTGAACACTTCCCCAGCCTGCCTGCCCTGCTCTCAGCCTATGGCAGGCTGGGGGATTGACACGAGCACTGTAGCTGGAAGCACAGGGCCCTGCAGAGGCTGGGTGAGGGTATCTCATGGCGTGGCTCTGATTGTCCAGCTGTTCAATCTCCAATGCCTGCACTGAGGAGCACCACAGCAGCTGCAGTTCCTGGCTGGGCCTGCTTTGGAGAGAGAGAAACGCTCAGGGCTGAAAGCCCAGTAGCAGCCCACATTTCTGTCTGAGTTTCTCCTAAGGAAAGGGGCAGTTTCTAATGCCTGTACCAGAGATCTTACAAGCTGCCTGACCAGACAGGCTGCTGCAGAGAGTAGGAGGTGGCAGGGGGGCTGTGTAGGTCAGTGTGGCAGGTGACAGGAATGTTGCTGTACATGGCTGAGTGCAGCCCAGCAGACTTGGCACTTCCCCTTCCCTTCCCTGGGACACAACCTTTCTCCCTCTCCCCAGCTCTTTTCTGTCTCAGTGCTGGGAAAAGCTATGGATCTGCTGGGCAGAGATGAGAGCGCTCTTTGGGCAGCAGCTTCTGTCCTATTTTTGTTTCTTGCAGTATTTTTAACTCATAGCACAGCCAGAGGAGAGCTCCAGAGTATGATGTGCCTAACAGGGCAGGACTGACCAGCAACACTGCCATGCTCACAGGGAATCAGGGGCTGCTGGAGGGAGAGGCATTTGGCTCTTACCTCCAGTACAGGGAGTGCTGCCATGGGATGGGCCCTTCTGCTCCTTTGGCTGCCAGCCCAATTTCTCTGTTCCCTTTCTCCCTTTGTGTCAGTTCCCACATCTCTGGCTCTTCACAGTAGATCTCCCTGTGCACAAAGCACAATATTGGCCAGGAATACCCAAACCCTAAATTCTGTTTATTGGTGCTGCATTTCTCTGATTCTTCCTGTTGGGCTTTAGAGCTCTGATCAGGGCTTTTCCAGGAGATGCAGAGGCAGGTTCCAGCTATTCCCTGTATGGAGCCTCTGCTCAACCAGAGCATGGGCTGTAGAGGAAGGAAAGAGATCCTGACACTGTGGAAGGACATAGCAGGAGTGGAAGCCCACTGACAGGAACGTGCAAGCTGAGTAAGAGCAGTGTCCAAGGCAAGTCCCTCCTAAGCAGCCTTCTGCTGCCTTGGGGGTCAGGAAGTGGGGATAAGCTCAGCAGGACAGGGGTGCAGGCAGCTCTTCTGGCTCAGTGTTTTTTTCTTTCCTTCTCCTCTGTGTCAAGCTCATAAGTGACAGTGGAAGTGCCAGCCTAGGAGAGGGAATGGGTTCAGCTTGTCTTCAGTAGCATGCCCAGTACCAGATGCTTAAGGAGGAAATACAGCCTTTTTCCTGCAGTGTGTTTGCCTGAGCAATGGAGTAGTCTGAGGTAGGAGCTTTCTAGAGGTTTTCTGGGGTTGGTTTGCTGCTGCTGGAAGCTGAGTTCTCAACTTTATCCATGCTAGTGTAACTGGAAACACTTTGCAGTACCTGTCCCCTCTCTTTTCTCACATGAGTCTTGCCTGTTAGGAGGATGTTCTGTTACATATGAGCCCTGTTTAGCTAGAGATAGCCCTCTTTAAAATAGATTAATTCCCAGGGGAAAAAACAACAACAACAAAAGCCCAGACCTTTACTCTTTAGCATGCATGTGCATTAGCATGTGTGCTGGTGAGGGCACAGTGTACTCTGGTCACAGGCAGACAGGACTGCCTGAGTGTGCCTCTGCCTTGTCCCTCTGGGTGAGGGAAGTCTCCATCAGCTCAGTGCACATGGCTCCTAGATCAAGTTAATAGTGTCAGCTGTGTTCTCTACAACGCTGAACTCTTCAGCTACCAGCTGGCAAAGATTGTTTGAGCTGCTCTTATTCAAAACACATAGGAGTGAGGCACTACAGACACAGCTTCTACAGGTGGGCAGAGGTACTGAAATCCATGTCCTGTATAGAAGGTTCCCTGCCCAGAACATCAGAGTTGGGGGGCTGCCTGGAAGTGGATTAGGTTGACTTTGGAGGGCATCAGGGTCCTGGACTGGCTTAGAAGGTGACACCTGTTTATTAAATGAGGGCTGTTTTGTACTGTTGCACTGAGCTGCACAATAAGCTGAGAAGATAGACCAGAACAAGTGCAGCTCAGTCATTTGATTTTGGCAGTGAGAAGTGTGGATAGGAAGGCAATCTTAACACCTCCTCTTGCACACAGCTTCCATAGTCTCCAATGCAACCTCTGCACCCCTAGGTACGTTCTCACATTTCTGCCAAGCTTTGCCCAGCCAAGCTAGACACAGCAGGGGCTGCGTCCTGCTCAGCAGAGCTGTCTGTCCCGGGCTGCAGCTGGGCTGGTTGATATACACCATCTCAGCCCTTCTGCCTGACTGGGGAGGGAGCCGTGGCATGAACTCCTTGTGTGCTGCTGCTGTGCTGGTCCTGCCTGTGCGGTCCTTCCTGCTTCCTTCCCGCATGCCTCCCGCTAGAGAAGGAGGGGCTCTCACTTCTTGTGCTGTGCAATGGCATTCCCTGCTCCTTCTCACAAACCCAGCCGTGCTTGCTGTAACACTGGCTTGCTTCTACCATGTGATTTCATCACCTTTCACTCCACTCCTAAGCTCTTTGTTTCCTGTCTGTCATGTTAGGTTATTATAATATATTTTTTGTAAATTTCTGTTTGAACATTTTGTCATTGTGGAAAAAAAAAAAGAAACCTTTTAAAACATATCCATTTTATTAAATGATTATTGTTATTATTAATAATGTTTACTACCTGAATTGATCAGTGAAATAAATACATTCAAAAAAACAACCTATTTCTGTTTGATTTTCAGTCTTCTTCAGCAGCATCGATGATACATTATGGACAGGAGAGGACAAAAGGACTGTTTGTCCTTTTATTCCATTCCATCGGAGCAGGCTCCAGGCAGGCACATGATTTCTGGACTGTGCTTATGTCAGAGGCTAGACAAGCTGATCCTGAAGTTCTCCTACCTTTAAGCTTCCCTTAAGAAGCTATGTAAATTGGCAATGGGTAGCTTGGTGGGATCCAATCCCAGGAAAGTAAGTGACCGAAGAAGTGCTGCTGTGTCCGTGCTGTGTGCATAGCCAGCCAGGCCAGGCTCTGTATTAGCTCCATGCCACGCTGGGCCTGAGCAGCTGCTTGTGAGTAAAAGTAGCACGCAAATGCATGAGGTGTGGATGTGGCTGAGTGAACTTTCTCTGTTGTAGTTGAGCTTCTACCAGATAGAATGCAGGAAAAAGTGGGTTCATTTGTTAGCCCTGGATCCCTTTCCTACTCTGTCTGCCTGCCACAGTGAAACAACTGGAATGATCTGCTCCAACCTACTAGAAATTTAAAGGTTAATTATTTTGTTTAGAGCATCACAAATTATTATTATATATATATATAAATTATATATATATATATATAATGCCTTGGTTAGGGCCAAATTCTACTTTTGTTTGCAGCCCAAACTGTCCTAATATCAGTGTTCATTCTGAGTGTTTCCAATTCTGAAACTGAGCAGAAACAAGAAAGTAATTCTGGTGACCTTAGCCTCTAGCACAGCCAATGCTTAGAGTCTGGCCCATGGCAGAAAAATGTCTGTGAAAGTGTAAGAACCTTGACAAGATAAGATGCTGCTGGAATGTCCTGAGTGTATTTTTGACCCTTGTACATATGTCGAACAAATAATTGTTCCAGTATTTATATAATGCAACTTCTGAATGAAGGATGTGGTCAGTTTTTCTTGGTAAAGCTTGCTGAGTGCTGACAACTCACTTAGCCTATCAAAAGAGCAGACCCTTGGAGCACTATCTTCCCCAGTCTGTCATCCTTCCTGTGGAGCCAATCAGCTTTATTTTGGTGTAGACAGTGAAATGACAAGAGCTGTATGTTACTTCTAACAGTCAAGAGAGGATGGAAGCACACGGAGGACTTTCTCCTTGGCTCAATTACCAACACCAGCAGGATCACTGGAGAACAGTTTCTTTCAGCTGATGTCCCTCTGCTAATTAGGAGTAGATCTGTGTCAGTGCTTGAAGAGCAACGTCAGGGACAACACACTGATAAGTGCTAGGGATCGCCACTCTGCAAATATAGCCTTCATGATAAAATGGGAAACCAAAGACCATAGAGCTCAGGGACTGCAGCACAGTTTGGTAACATCAGCTTCCAGGTTTAAGTGCATTTTGAATTACTACTTTTCACTTGAGACTTTGCGTTGTTTTTGTTGGAATGGTGTCCTCTTTTGTCTCCTTGTTTGGTCTGCTTGGTTCTATTAGCTTGTTCCAAAGGGCCAGGGGATAAAGCAGGGCACTTGGATGCACAGGATTCCTCAAAGGGTGCGTATGAATGCATTAGCTGACTGTTAACTGGGCACATGCTAGCAGCTGTGCTTTTTTTCTTTTGTATTACCAAGAGCCAAAGGCTCCAAACTGAGAAGACGTGGAGGAAGCCCTTCTCATCCACTTACAGTAGTGAGAGGCAGTCTTCACCCCGCAGATGTTTTCTCCGTAGAATAAGGAAACATCCAGGCAGTACAGTTTGCTGCCATACTTGAATTCAGTGCACTTTTCGGCTACTTGTTTCCCAGAGCGTGTGCGCGCAGAATGGAGTTATCGCTACTGTCAGCATCTCTGCAGCAAAAGCATTTTTTGTGAGCTGGGCCAGCTGCCGCTTCTTGGAAGACTTGCCTAATGAAGACTCTGCTTCCGGTGGCATGCAGCAGACTTGCGGGAAGGCCTCTTGTGGGAGGTGTCCCTGGGATGAGCCCGACCCTTATCTTGTGAGCCAGCTGCAAGGGGATTATCCGGGAGCTCAGCTATGCAGCTGCAGAAACTCCTGGACTGCCTTAAGACCTTTCTGTTGTATTTACTGCAAAGGCGGAAAACAAGCAAGGATTGATCTACCTCGGTAAGTCAACAAAACTACCTTCTGCTCGTTCTTTCTTTTCCCCCCCCTTTCATTCAGCTGACAGACTGCATGGAAAAACAGTGCCTTGTTGCAGGCATGTGCAGTAGTTCTCTTAAAAAAGTTGTAGCAGTTTGTGTTCAGAGGTGGCATGAGGCTGCAATACCTCTTTTGTATCACTGACCCTTTCCCCTCAGAAGGGACACAGCTCCAGATTATGTGTCTGCTGGAACAGTGTCTAGTATAGAAAATTTTGGGGATTTCCTCCCTCAGAGCTCAGCACCCTGTGTTTGCTAAGGACTATTTTATCATGTCTATTCAAAACTGGGAAGACTATTTTAAACTTGTGGTAATAGTACATTTATTTCTGAATCTTCTCTTGCAGTTTGCATGAACAAAGCTTTGCTTACAGATGTATCTCAGAGCTATGATAAGACATGAACAGTTTCATATTCTAGTTTACTTCCTGTCATCAGTTTTCTTGGCTACCCTAGTAATGCTTCTGCAGTAATGCTGAAAGTATCAGCAACTCTTAAATGCTTCTGAAGATGAGTGGAAATTAATTCGATGGCTGCAGCTAAATCCAGCATCAGTCAGCTCATAACCCCCCCAGGGCCGGAAAGACCAGGAGCATTCCTGCTCCTGTAATGAGAGACCAAGAGTTTTCACAACACCTTTTTTAACTCTGTTCTTTTCAGATCTCTATAGTCTTACAGATCGTGGTGTCTACTTGCCTGACCTCCGCCTCACCCACTCTCACTGGGGGAGTGTTTGCAGGTGAAGATGAACAGTGGGATTCTCTTCTTGTCCCTCCTTGGCTTCCTCCCATTCGTGATACCTACGTGCCCTCCGCCATGCAAGTGTGCCACCAACATTATCGACTGTATGTCAAAAGGCCTAACCGTAACAAAACTACCAGTGGCTTTCCGGCCGTCGGCTGAAATTATCAACCTCAGTTACAACAGGCTCACCTCTATTCCCAGCGGGCTCTTTGATAATCTGAAGAGCCTCCAAACAGTGCACTTGCAGGGCAACCCTTGGGAATGCAACTGCGACATCCTCTACTTGCGCTCCTGGCTGCAGTGGCAGCAGAACCGGACCTTTTACAGGGATGTGAGATGTGCCTCCCCAGCTCACCTTCAGGGCCGGGTCATCGCTTATCTGGCAGAAGATGAGATCATCTCCACGTGCCAGTACTGGTACTGCACCCTGGCTCTCTTCTCTCAGTTCGTTCTCATCATCCTCCTTTTCCTCCAGGCTATCTTGGTCATATTCATCATTATCTACCTGCAGAGATTTCGGAGAATGACTGCTGAAGCCCGGAGCACCACCCGGGATCTGTATCAGCACGCAGATACCTGGTCCCTACAGGAGCAATAAGAGTTGTGAGGGTCCCCCTCTGCTCCGGGCGCTGCTGTGCCGAAATCGTGTGGTTTACGAGGCCCGGAGGAGACTGTTCAGTGCCGCGTCTGACCCCGGCTGCAGCCCGCAGCAGGCCCTGGAGCCGATCAGACGCTCGTTCTGTTTCCAGGGAGCAGATCTTACGCTCCTTAATGCTTCGAACACTTCAGCACGGTCTTCGTTGCCTTGCTTTTGCTGAATTGCTGAAAGTAGTTCCGCGTTTTTCAGCCTAAGGAAACCAGAAACTGCAGCAAGCAGAACGACTGCGGCAGCCCTCGAGCTGCTGGGCGCCGCGCTCCGTCCCTCCGCCCGGGGTGTTGCAGCCTTCCTGCGCCCGCGGCCGCTTCGCGCGAGCCGGGCAAGGCGAGCAGCGGGCGGGAGGACGGAGGAACGGCCCGCGGCGCGGGGCTGCCTCGCTAGCCCTGGCGGAGCGACAGCAGGCTTCCGCTGCCTCGCTCCTCCGTCAGCGGAGCGGAACAGAACGGGCGTCCCCTCCCGCCCGGCGCCCTCCTGCTCGGGCGGCGGCTTAGCCTCCCGCTGGCTTCGGTACTGACTT
>JAOWBP010004343.1:786627-797741 GCA_028571105.1 Tragopan temminckii
GTAAGAGGGCAGGTCAGCAGGCAGTGTCTTGCACGGAAGGGAGGGGAGCAGGCCTGGTGCTGGTGGCTGGCCTGGTGTGAGCACAGCCGGGGACCTGGAGCTCCCTCCCGTCTGTGTGCAGCCCTAGGGCTGCTGGTGAAGGCTGCCCTGGCCACAGTGCGGTGGCTGGCAGGGGAAGTGGGTGGGATGTGGTGCTGAACCTCGGGCATGAGCCATTTACCTGCTCCCTGCAGCCTGCTGCTCTGGCACCAGCAGGGCTTACGGTGACTTGGTGCTAATGCAGGCCGCCTCGCAAATGCAAAGGACAAGAAGCATGCTGAATTGTTGGGTGGGATTGCTCTCCTTGTTGTAAGAGCTAGCAGGAGCCTTGTCTAAACTGTGCTGTGTTCTTAATGACTAGAAGAGATTACTCGTATTAGAGTGCAGGGCACCATCCTGTATCCCTCTCTGTAGCGCTACTTCTGGATCCTCAGGCCAAGACTGGGCTACCAGCGTTCCCTGCATGCAGGCTGCAGGGAGTCTGCCAGGGCTGCTGGGAGCATCATAGCTCAGCAGCTGTGATGACAGGTGACAAGCACCAACCCATCCTCAGGCCCTGAGGCTTCCCTGAGGGAGGAGGTCTAGAGAGCTTGTGAGTATGAAGAGGTTTCTGGCAGCAAGAGGGAACATTCACTGCTGTCCATTTGCTGTGTAAGTTGCCTGCAGAAGGTCCCCTCATTCAGCTGGGGAGCAAGAACCTCACTGGAGAGTCCAGCTTCAGAACTACCCATGCTCAGAGCTACTGACAGCAAGTAGTCCGTAGAATGAAGTCTGTGCACACAGACGTATTGGTAAACTACCAGAAGAGAGCAGAAAAAAAGGATGGTTTTCTGGTAATGAGGAGCTTGATCTGGGCTGATTACTGAGTGTTTATAAATGCTGAAGCAGCTTTTGCCTACTGAGTTGGCCTTGCTGTATCCTCAGCAGTTTCTACAGATGGAGAATGAGTGGCAAGAATAACAGAGAAGGGAGGATCTGGTTACACACTTGCAGAGGAATGCCAGAATTTCTTTGCCTCTGGATGCTGGTTCACCTTTCTGGCTAATTCAGCCCTGGTTGAATCTAGCACAGGAGGAAAGGGAGGCTCTTCTGTTGGGGTTTATGTCAGTTTATACTGGAGTTGCTGCATCTAAGCTTGCAATAGAGATAAGCACTTGAACTTGTGAGCAGCCACGAGGTGTGCCACAGCTTCACAGCAAAGCAGCTTTTGTGGGGACTTTGTGAGCAAAATGAGAAAGCTGAATTCTGTTTTACTGAGTAGAGTTATCAAGAAAATCAATCTCATAAGTACGCTAAATTTTAACATCTGTAAGCGCTTTGAGATTGGTGAGTGAAAAATGCTGGGCAGAGGGAGAGGGTGTATCTGTGGTTCAAAGCAGGAACAAGGGTGTACCTCCTGTCTACAGCCTGGCTGTGCGGTAACTTCAGAAAACTATTTCTTTGCTTTTAAAATACATCTGACTATACTAAGTGGCATAGTGTTCTCAAAATGTTTTCCTTGGCTTGTCCAGTGTCTCCTGGCCTCTATTCTTCTCTCTTCCTTCCCTTATTCTTTGCAAATAATTCAATTTGAACCTTACTTTACTTTGTTTAGGTTTAATATTTCCCTCAAATATTTAAGACTGATACTTATCTTGAGCAGCGAGCCAAGGAATCACAGAAATTCTGTTGATGTCTCACCCTTCTTTTGCTGCACGAAGGCTTCCCTAAGCAGATCTGTAAGCTCCCCAGCTGCTGCTTATTGCATCCTGACTCAGCATAAAGGACTTAATCTGGGTTATCTTTTGGATACTGGAACACTTCAAAATAGCACAGGCGCTGTTCATCCGTTCATCCACCTTGTGATGAACACAGTTTTGGGAATGCGGGGAACAAGCTTGTTAAAATAAAAATAAAGATCCTTCTCATCAGCTGATCTTGGAGGACTTTGCCCAGTGGGACACCGGTCGTTACAGCTGTTGCAAAGAAAAAGAATCTGAAGCAGAGGGAGTGAGGATGTGCCTGCCCTCACTGAGTGCCTCAGCAGCACAGCTGGGCTTGAACACCACAGCCTCTCACACTCACTCGCTTCCTGGGAAGCGGGAGGGAAGGATGTGCAGCCCTGGGTGGTTGCCCTGGGTGCTCTTCCTTGATTTCTTCTCTATATCTTGCATGCTGCAGAAGATCAACCACATCCTCCTGTTCTTTGGATAGGTTTTCTCTTCTCCAGACCTCGGCACCTGAGGTTAAGTCAGCTACCTCTAGGTTTCAGCACAACGTGAACTAAAAGAGCTGGTGCTACTGGCTGACACCTGAGTCTTGGGGAGCACTGCCTGATTAAGCTCGGATGAGAAGCAGCTGCCACCTCATGGACGTTTCACAAAGTACTGCCATGAGTCTTCTCAAGATATTCATACTCTGGGTGTTACAGGAATGATGGGGACAAAGGCAGTCTTTCAACATGCGGTGCAGCTGGGAGCTGCTGCACTGGGGTGAGATCTCTGTAACTTGGGTCTTGCTGAGCATGAAATGTATGCTGCGGTCTGGCAAGGTGCAGAACTAGCAGTGGGAGCAGAGATGGGGCAGTGTCCTTCTTCAGTGTGCAAGGAAAGCCAAATTCTTTTCCCTGCATGTCTGTTTGGCCATGCATTTGTTTAATTTCTCTCTGCTGTGTTTCAACAATGCACCCAGCTCTACTACTAAACTACAAAAACTGCTTAGGGTGTCTTCAAGCCTTTGTGTTTGTGGCTCCTCTCAGCAATTTCTCCTAGAGGCTTGGATGCAGAGGGACTTGTAGTGCTCAGAAAAGGGAGGGCAGAGTACACGCCTACCCCATAAAATAATGCTTCTCCACCTACGCCTGGCATAGCTGTGTTTTTCTAGCTCTTTTGTGGTTCTCTTGTCCTCCCCTTGCACCCCGCTATGGCCGTATTGATTGGCTAAATCTTGCATTTCCCCACAGGACCCAGACATGAGCCCAGCCAAGCTTTTTGTACATGTTTGCAGATGGACTTTTGCCCCTATGGTTTGCATAGCCCCCTCTCCATCCATGGATAGGCACTCCAGTGCATGGAGTGAACGTTTTCCAGCTCTGAGCTGCCAGATTTAATTAATCTTCTGCTAAGGCCAGGCCAGTCTTTCTGGGAAACTAGATCCACTGGGCTGTGCATTCCACAAGCCTCTCTTTCCCCGGCGTCTTGCATATCTGTACGGGAAAAGTCCATATACTTGTGTTTTGGGATTGGAGAGGGCAGACGCTTGGGGAAAAGAGAAGAGATCAAGTTCCCCAAGTCTCCCTCCTGTCAGCAGCTGCCAGGAGCTCACCATAGGCAAAAACCAACCACGTGCTGCTGGAGATGCCTTGGCTTATCCTGGGTGGGCATAGAGGCCTTGTCTGGGGATGCATGCATGCAGCTTTCCCCACCTCCTCTGAGGAGGCAAGCCTTCCTTCCTTGCAGCAGAGCTGTCTTTGCACAAGGCAGCTGCCATAGCTTCCTAGGACTGCTTGGCGTGGCTGGCATAACACTGCTCTCCAGCTTATCCCTTGTCCCCTCTCTTCTAGCAGGCTTCCACTGCTTTCTGAGGGGGAAAAAAAACAACGCAAGGTTTTCCTCTCGTCTCCATTTCATTTATCCATTTAACCTCTGGATAGGAATGTTCTTAACATCATTGCCCTTACAGGCCACAGAGCCCAATTCCCTTCTGTACCTTGAGGTTTGCAAGGTCCTTGAGATAAAATATTCTGAATGGCATGTGGAAACAGGGGTCAGGAATTTCATCTGGACTCACACTGAAATATGCTGGGTTCCCATTGTTGTGCTCTTAAGGCAGGCCCAGCCCAAGCTGTGGAGATGTGTTCAGCAGTTCCTTGGTTGACTTTTATCTTAAAACAAAATAGCCCTTTTCCACTGTGCCCCGCGCATTTTGTGTGTTTTCAGGTTCACCTGCATTCCTGTGCTTTGTCTCACAGTGGGTTAGCACTGGGGCCAGAAGAAACAAACACAAGATTGTTCTGTCTTCTGACACATACATGCCTGACTCCTGTTGGTATCATGCTGCATAAGGCCACTGACCCTTCCTCTGGGGGGCAAACTGCTCCCTTCCAAAAGGCCCGAATCAAGCGGAATGCTGGCCAGACCCATTTCTGTTAACTGAGTCTATCTTTCCTTTTAAGAAAAAGGAGTCTAATAGTGCTGTCTTCCAAAAATAATAATTAAAAAGCAAAAGCTTGCATGAAAGCGTATGGTGCTCTGGAGAAGGAAAGATAGGGACCTTTTTGACTTGTGATGGGGGCTGGATACAGAGCTATTTGCTTAACGTGGGGGGAAAAAAAACAGAATTTACCTGCAGGGTCTGTTCTTGTTGGATTAGAGGCTGCAAATCACCCTCCCTCTCAGCTACTACTTTTTTTTTGTTGTTGAAAGGACTTTAGTTGTCCAGCCATTTTTTCTCCTTAGTGCTGCTTCACGCTACTTCTGACTTTGATTAATAGGTCTCTGAATAACATGTTAATCTGACTAGGGGTCCTTGCCCCCCCCCCCCCACTCCTCGTCCTCCATGCCTTGCTCCAGAAATATCAGAGAAAGCACACAGAGTTTTTGTCTCCCTACAGAGCGCTTGTAGCTTTTGATTAATGGGTGGAAGGGCCCAGCTCCAGGTTCGTGGCATCTCTCCCGACTGCAGAAAAATAAGCAAAAAGTCACCAAACATGACACAGAGGAGGAAAGTTCCAAGAGCTGCAACAAGAAGAAAGAAAGGAGGGAGAACAGCTTATAATTCAAGATGTACTCCACTGCAAGCTGTGGTATTTGTGAGTCTGAGTTCAGACCCTCACCTCCACTTTAACCTTTCTTTAAAATGAGCTCAGAACGTGTTGCTGGACTCAGCAATTCCCAAACTGGGGGTCTCTTAACTTCTAATATCTGTATCGTGAAGCACTCTGCACATTGCCCTGGGCTGACATTTCAAGCACATGTGTTAAGAATGGCTAAAATGGCTTAAAAAAACCCCCAGTCCTTACACTTCAAACAGGACATGTGTTTTCCTTCTTTGCCTTCAAACTCTTGCCCATTCTCTGAATTAAACTTCTTTTGGAGCTTCTGAAATGATCAGAAGCATGTGTTTTGTTCCTGTTTTCTGGCCTGTACTGAGCTCAGAAAGGCTGTTCTTGTGTTACTTTCACGTGGATACCAGACCTGCTGGAAATTTGCTTTTTTTCCTTCAAGGTGGATGATCTAGTGTAATTATGCATATAAGAAGCTCATGTGAGGGCTTGTCTATACAGTGTGATTAGGCTTGAATGTTTTGGGAAGTTGAAATGACCTAGTTGTGTTAGCGTGAAGTAAGAACATCCAGCTGAAGGGTCTCATCACATAAGCTGTTCCTGTGAAGGAAAGTGAAGACTGATGCGTGTACCACATTACAGCTCCCTTCCACTGCACGTCTTCTACTCAAGCGGACCATTCCACCATGTTCCTTCTTTTTGTCCTGAAGTAAGTGGAGCAAAGCTTACATTGCTTAGCTGCTGGCATAGAGCTCTAAGATCCAAACTAGGCTGTAAGGCCTATGGGGTTTCTTATATGTATACTTAAAGCTCACCCTATTGAGAAAAGAGGGGGGAAAATATTTCATTTAGTTCTTCCCTGAATATTTTGATCCTGGATTTTTGGTTAGAATATGGAAAGGGCTTTGATATGTGTAGCTGAAATATCCCCTTGCGCTAAGGAGAAGTCCTGCATCCTCAGCCGCCAGCCAAAACTTTCAGTTAAGAAAAATTGACCCTGGTACCACAAGAGAGTTAGCTGCCTTCACCTGGGAGGAATCTGTGAAGTTGTCTGGCCTTTCCTGGCACCAGTGTGGAATCGCAGGTTGCTGTATGGCTTTTCTTCTTTGCTTGGAGTCTCCCTGGAGGCCTCGTCAGCCCTGTCATCCAACTCACTCAACAGCTGACATGCCTGGAGGATGCGTCTGTCCCTGCTGACAACACCTTTGTTTCCCATGTGATGGATGGCCTTGTGGCCCAAGCTTCACCATTGTCCACTCGCCTGTGGCCTTGCTTCAGTGATCCTTATCTCTGTCCTGGGTATCCACTCCCTGCAGAGAAGGTGAGCGCTTGCCAGTGTTGTGCCTTCTCCCTGGGTGCCTCCCCAGGATCAGGTTGGGTGGAAGGGCAATGAGCATCCCCTTGAGACTGAGTGAAGCCAAGCTGTGCTGTTTACCTGAGCCTGTGTGGCATTCAGCTCTTATCGTGGAGGGGAAGGCAGATAGGAAGGGTTCTTTTCATTAGTCAAACAGTCAAGTTGTATAGGCAGTGTGGAAGCACTTGCGTAATTATCATTCTCTGACTCTCACATCCCTATCTTGTAAATCACCAATCCATCACAGCCCTCTTCTTCGTATTGTTCCATAATTAACTGGACAAACTACGGGAGTATTGTCACAGCTCTGCATTTATAGAGAAGGGACAAAGACTTGAAGGAAGATTTCAGTCCCTTTCAGCTTTTTTCCTCCTCTCTTGAAATCTTTTTTTTTTCTATCTTTTGATCCATCTCATGACTCCAAAGATGTCTCACCTGCAACTCTGAATGAGCACTTATTTGCAAACCTACGGTCAACACAGAAGGAGTAGCCACAGAACAGACACAAGGGTTTTAACTCCTCTTGTTCTGCTACAGATGTGTGCACATGATCAATGCGTTTCCCTATGCTAGGAGCAGCTCAGTTCAGAGACAGAGACTTCAACGGGTATGATAATGCAAGGACGGGGGGGGGGTTACTGATGCTTTGGTGTTATTGACCCAGAAAGGCAGATAATATGTTTCAAGGTTTCATATGGCTCTTAAGGTTAGGAAAAAGCTAGACGTGGGCTTTGGAGCGAGGAGGGAGCTGACAGTGATGTGGGGTAGTGCAGCTTGTTTTTTTCTGTGAACCAGGTGAGTGAGACTGCTGGGCATTGTGGTGAGTTGGTTGAGCTGTGCAGGAGATGAAGGCAAAAGGGTTAACCAAAACCTTCCCTAAATCAGGTCAACCTACTCAGGGCTCTCAGCCTATGGCAGAGGGTATCCTGTTCCATTGCCCAGTGAGAGAATAGAGGGACATGGGTCAGGAGAACTGTGTAGAAAGTCTGCTCGTGCCGCCCTTTCTGTTTTTTCATTTTTCCCCTCAGGTTTACATATGGGATTTCAGCTCCTCAGGGTATTTCTCTCACTTTGGCTTACAGCACTTGGCACGCTGTGGCCCTGTATTTGAGCTGGAAGTTTTAGGCACTGTAGCACTACAAATAATAATGGTTTATAAATCATTTTTTCTCTTCCTTGGCAAATTTTTAGAAAAGGTCACAGTTCTCATGGCTGCTGCTTTGACAGAATTTAGTCCTTTGTGTTGTTGATGTCATGCAGCCAACTTTGCTGACCCTGTGGGCATCCCTTGGAGCAGACTTTGGCTCAGAGACTAAAAATCTACTTTTCTTCCTTATTTGAGGTGTCAGGTAAGTCTGTTAGATGCAATTTATGTCTTTACATTCTGCTAGGCCAAGCCTTATAATAAAAAACAACAGTGTTGCTTATTTAACCTCCATCTCTAAAAACCTCATTTCCAGCTCTTGTGAGCAGTAAATTAGACCTGTCCACCCCATGGAAACTCTGGAGGAGTGACCTGAAGCTGACCTCCAAGCCGTGGGGCACTTCTTAGCGCTACCTGCATCTCAGTGACCAGGTCACCTGTATTAATATCTGAGGACACTGGATTTCCTCTTGTGAGGCCAGGGAAGCACAGGGTATCTACACTTGGCTTGGAAAAAGCCTTTGCCACTTCAGTACATTTGAATGGAAAGAGGAAGACCTGCTCATGTTTATTTTTCAGCCCCTTTTATTGACTTGATTTATAGCCCGAGGTTGTGAGTTAATTGAGGTCTAGTCCAGGAGAGGGCACCTGGAAAGGGGAGGTGCTGCTTGTGCCACCAAACATACAAGAAAATGCTTTTATAAAGTACAATTTATTGTGAGCTGTGGCCCTTGCTCTGTGACAGCAAGCCATGCTTTTGCGACCAAAACTGGTTATCTGGGCTCGGGGAACATTCCTAGTTCACTGTGGGTGGTAAGGACTGGGAGCAGAGGTTAACCAAAAGAAGATGATTTTCTTGGTGTGCCCTTCATTAAAGCACCTTCTGCCTGCCTCTTATGGGTGAAACCTAGTCAGCTGTATAAGTGGGACTGTCATCGCCTTCTTTAATGGAGACTTGACAGAGTTGTTCCCATAGCCTGAAAACAGTTGCCTTTCAGTGCACAGTGCCTGGGCCTGCAGAGCAGATGCCAAGGCCAGCTCTTGCCTTTTGCTGCATCTCACGCTTTAGGTGCAGATCATGTATATTTACATGCAAAGTGTGTGGTGAAGCAGGGCTTCTAGCCATGTCAGCTGGTTCCAAGACAGATCTGGAAAAGGGCTTTTTCAGCCCAGTGGCACCCTAACATGGCCTATTTCCACAGAGAGAATAACTGCTGTGGGAGGCCAACGTGTGCTAAGCCAGAAAATAACCATAGAGGGACAACATTGTTCATTTTTTTTCAGGAAACAGCATTGTAGCTGTGGGGTTTCACAGAACTGCTTGTGCAGGTGCTCTGAATCAGCTCTAGCTGCTCCTGAGCACCTGGGTGTGAGGACAGGCTGGAGCTGAAGGGTTCCACCTTCTGTTTGTCATCTAAGCTGGTAGGACCTGAAATCTGTGTTCTGTCCCCACTGAAGCTGTGCTTAAAGAGAATTACAGAACATCCTGAGTTGGAAGAGACCCACAGTTGTCATCAAGTCCAACTCCTGGCTTCACACAAGACTAAACAAAAAAATCAAACTATAATTCTGAGCGCACTGTCCAAATGCTTTTTGTACTCTGGCAGGCTTGGTGCCATGACTGCTGCCCTGGGGAGTTTGTTCCATGCCTGTCCACACCTCTTGTTAAATAACCTTTTCCTAAAAGATGAGTGTTTCTATTCTGTAAAAAGCCCCGATGGACTAAGAAAATTCCAACTGCTTCTCTTGCTAGGGTGGCTCTGCCACAAATGTATATGCCCCTCTGTTTCCTTTCAGCTATTTGCAGCATGCCTGTGTAACAAACAGTACTATGCAGCCACTATTTTCTTCCTAAGGAGACCCTTTCTAGATCTAGATCTGGCTTATGCCAAGGAGGGCGAAGGGAGGACATAAAGATACTGCCAGATGAACCAGAAGGCTTCCTTCCCTTTCCAGGCTTGTGTGAGGTGCCATTGCTGCTGCCCAGTCACTCCTTGGATGCCTTGTTCTGTAAATTCCAAGTGAATGAAATGGAGCAACTATACGCTGAAGCTACAGAAGTCAAAAGAAGGTTAGCTTGTTGAGTGACGAATATCCCTGTGTCCTTGCATCCCAGTGCTACAAAGAAGGGATCAGCTAGCCCATCTCTCCTTCCACATACTGCTATCTAAAAGCTTGGCAAGATAGGCAGTTTCTGGGGAGAGTCAGTATCCTTTTTCTGATGGACTGATACAGAAGAAAAAGCAGGAAAGCTTTGAATGCACGAACCCTTCTTAAAATCTGAATACAATCTCAGTAAGCTTTTCCGTCTGTAGGATGTGTGATCTCATTTCTGGGCCTTGGAGGAATAATCTGGGAATTGCTTTCTTTGTTCTGCACATATGAAATCCCCTTTGCTTCAAGAAGCCTTTCCTTCCCTGAAGAAGGATGCATCTCATGAGTGCCCCGTGTTCTCTGGGCTGTAGTTGTATTTGCACTGCAGAGCTTAGATAATGTTGTGTCTTGTTTGTTTGTCTGCCTGTTTGTTTTAAACTCGTTTAGGTTGCTTTACCAATGAGTGCCCTTAGAAAGCAGTCTTGCTGGAAATGAGAATGGATTTTGTAACTTAGAATTTGTCTGAATGGTGGAAAGAAATGTCGAGATCAACCAGGTCAGCATGTGCAGAGTGTACTGATCTTGGCATATTGCTGCACTGGCCCTTTCCCTACCCCAGAGGAGAGGTCCAGAGCTCAAAGGTTAACACACCTTTAGCAAAAACCCCTCTTCTTCTCTCCTCAACCCCTCCATCAGTCCCACAGGGGAAGGTGCCCTTCCAGGAGCAGCAGCTGTCCCCAGGCACCTCCTGGCAGCTTCTCCCAGCTTGCAATCAAAAGCAGAGCTCACAGGCAGCTGCAGGAGGCTGCTGCTGGGCAAGGCAGCTGATGGGTCCCTGTGGAGCTGAACCTCCTAAATTCTCGTTCGGTCAGCTCACTGGAGCTCTGCGGCAGGGATCTGTGTTTCTAATTCATCACCAGCTGACATGAACAGGAAATAAAAAGAGCAATTTACCCTTCATTTCTCTTGTGCAATGAGCCTTTTTCTTTAAGCCATCAGCCCCTTTATCTTTGCCATCAGAATGGCCATAGTACAGCTTGTTTTCATCTGTTTCTGGACGTAGCTTGAACTTTCAGGGCACTTGTTTAGCCCCAGTCACATAATCCCCTCTTTCACTCTGTACAAATAGATTGCTCCTGGGCTGCACTGCTCTTCCTTGTCCTATTGTAGTGCTGCCATAGAGGGGTTGGGGCACTTCAGTATGTGCTGAGGAGACTGTTCCTTGAAAGCAAGCCCACAGGTGTTAGTGATTTGTGAAGTAACTTTGGCTCAGCCCTTCCCTTGCTGACTGGAGAGGGGCTGGGAGTAGCAGGGATGCTGAAGTTCAGGATGGCACTCACAATCATTTCTCAGGCATGATTTTACAGCACGTGTTGTTGCTTTGCCACACGGGATACCTGGTCAAAGTCGGGAATGGGAGGAAGTTTCCTTTGCTGAGGGATGTGCTGGACACAGCAGTCTGGCGGAGACCTGGGGTCTCCCTGCTCATTACTGGCTCCCCGGGCTCATCCTCCTCCTTCTGATCGGCAGAGGGCACCCACAACCTGGAGAGAGTCCCGGGCTTGCACTTGCTCGGCAGTTTCCACTAGCGAGCAGGGCAGGAAAACGGGCCGGAGCTCCTGCTTTGGGGGTGAATTTCTCTGCCGTTTGGGAAGAATTCCCGGCTGGGAGTTGCTTTCTCTAGCTGGGCTGAGGAAATGGCTGTATGGGCTGTTCTGCAA
>JAOWBP010004343.1:797751-838191 GCA_028571105.1 Tragopan temminckii
GCCACAGAATCCCATTGCCTGCCCACCTGGCTCACGCACACAGACAGGGCTGTCCCTGCTCCTCTCTGCTGCCAAAAGGTGAAGCAAATGTCAGTCAGTGGCTGAATCAGATGTAACAGGTGCGTAGAGAGAGACTGCTCCTTCTGCCCTTCCTTTGCTACACAACTCAGATAGTCAGAGAGGTTTTCTAGGGAATGCATCTCTGGACCTGTGTGTGACTCTTCCGCATTTTATCCCATGTGATAAAGAGAAAGGCAGTTTAAGTGTTGGCGCTGACCATTTTACAGTTTCTTGCTAAAACTTCCCTTGGCTTTTTCAAATTTGGCCATCACAAATTTGTTAGTTACTGCGCTTTCCTACAAACACAGGTGAAAAAATATGTACCGTGCTGCAACGGTGGCTTTAGAGCCAGGCGTGCTGCATTGACTGGCACTAATGGCATTCCTTCTGGCCTTCCTGCCCTGGTTTTAAAATCATATGGTATTTAGAAAAATATATATATATATATCTTTTTCCTTGGTTTTGTTACATCTCAAACTCTTATTTCCCTTATGGCCTGCTGAATGTCTTATGAGGCTTTTATTAATGTAGGATCTAGCTACACATTACACATAATTAAGCTTCTGCCTTTCTCCTGGTCCCTCCTTTGCACTAAATGTAAACTACGTGTAATTGTGGGGGAAGTTGATAGCTAAAAAAAGAAATTATTTTTCTTTTTTTTTTTCCTACCGATTGCTTCTCCAACAGACAAAGCTGGTAAAGCCAGATTCCCTTTTCATTTTGAAATGCACAGTTGATTGTGTGTAGACATCCTTGCCTTCCCCCAGAGCTGCGCTCCAGATGAAGCAGCGTGGCCTTCAGAGTTAAACCAGTTCTGATCGTTGGGCTTGGGTTGTTAATAGCATCTCCCTGTCAGAGAGGCATGTGTTTCCATATACCAGCTGCAATGGAACTTGTGATGATATTGCTTGCCTCCTGATTTATTGTCAGAATGGTTTCCTAATCTCTGGTTCATGTATGTGAATTCAGAAGACCAGCACTGATTGTATCAGCCTTATTCCAGGTTTCTGTGCTATAACTGAAGTTGAGGTCAGGCTGACTGATGTCTCAGCTTTTGTTCCTTTGTGCCTTTCTGTCCTATTTTAATTCAATTTATTGCCTTTCTAATTGTAGTTGATAAGGGATAAGCAATGAATCATACAGGAAAGTCTCTTGCTGTTTCTTATGCATCTGTTCATGCATGACACCTAAATCCCAGACCAAATCTGTCAGGTGCTTGATTTCTTTTTCATTCATGTATGTGTTAAGTGGCATTTTCTAGCATGAACTAGAAGAGCAACAGAGGCTGGAAAACTGCAATAAAGACATTGCTTGGAGGTTTCTTTTCCCATATGGAGATGTGGAAAATGATCCTCATTACAAGCTATTTCCTTGCAGTCTTCTGGAGAATTCTTCCTTAAGCAGTGCAAACACAATGTAACTGGCCATGAGATTGAGTGGCTGAATAAAACAAGGAAAATCTGGCTCAGTGTTCCTAAAGGCAGACAAATTTGTAGCTGTATTTAATTGCTATTGACGCTGTCACGCTATTTAATTTGTGTAAGTAAGGAATCTTTGTACCAGCCAGTATAGAGCTGCTTATCCCAAGTTCATTGATTAGATACAAATGCTGGATATTTCCAGATGTGCTTTTCCAGGAAGTGAATAAAAGATGCTTCTGTAAACTGCAGAAGACAACAGTGCTTCTGGAAAATGGTGGAGCCAGTGGGCTGGGAGCAGAGAGCTTTGTAATGGGGTCAGTAGATATGTACTGGATGTAGATCTGACCAGGAATGTGTCTGTGGATGGCAGGATGGAATACAGAGAACAAATCACAGGTGGTTTTGGTTAAGGTAAGTTTCTCTGGCCATGATTTAATTTCATGTAAGTTCCTCAGAACAGCTTTGTTTGATCAGGTGAGAAGGCCTGACATTCATATCTTCAGTACGACCCCAGTGAAATGTCTATACCTCTCTTCAACTCTTAACTTACCAGTTTTGTTTCTGGGATCAATTGTCTGAGGACAGCATAAGTTCTTTCTTCATTACTGCCCTGATTTCTTTGATCTCCATGCAGTTGTTGCTGAATAGATCGCCTATACTGTGGGAAGTGAAATAATCTAGCTTTATTCTTTGTCTTTGGCAGCAGGAGCATGTGAGCTCAGAGCTGATATTTTCTGTTGGCACCTGCTACTCATTCACATCTGGCTATTGCTAAAACTCTGACACAGGAAAGTGGTTTCAGTCTTCTGGGTTGGAGTCAGTGTTTAGACTTTACTATTCCTTCTTCATGGAAAATCTTGATGTAGGAAAAGATTTCCAGGAAACTGTATTTCTAGTGCAACCTGGAAAGAAATGGTAGCATATTACCTTTGTGAAAATTGTGCTTGCCTCCCAAGTGAGAGTCAGGCTCTACAACATAAAGTGCCTTCTACAAGGTAAATGCTTTCCAGGACATGACAGTGTCAAAGCAGATGGTCCTTTGGATTCTTGCCGTGAAACATGCTTCCTAGATTTCTTAATACAAGGTTTTGTGCTCTGTACATCAGGATCCTTTGGGTGAAATTTTTTAATCACAATTTAACTCAAGACCATGAAAACTCAAAGGATTCTTTGGTTTAACCATCATCATTTTACATGCTGATGGCTGTCTTGATTTTATTACAGTTGCAGAAGTTTGGTTTAGGTGTTTTAATCTGGCAGTCTCAGCTGAATGCCAAGGGGCAGTAGTGAAAATGCTCTCTTGATGTCTTCGTGCTGTGCCGTTTTCACAAGTGGCTCTGCTAGGGAATGGGTGTGTTACACAGGAGTGAGAACAAGAGCAGATATTATATGTTCAGCAGAAACAAGACATTAGAAAGGGTGAATTCTCATCTCCTTTGCACTTGGTAGAATTTCCTAGGAGTAATTCCAGTGTGTGTGCTCAGTGCAATCCTACAGGTATTGCAAAAGAGGAGTTGAGACTATGTAAGGATTATGCTTTTTCTCCTGATTCTGTGTCTGACTCCCTGGAGTTGTGATCTGCCAGCCACTACAGATCCAGGGCTTCAGAGATGTTTTGAATCGTGCTGAGAACCCCATGGCTTCCAAGAATGTATTTATTGGGAGAAAGGCCAGCTGAAAAGACATAGGGTTGATGAATTTGGAGTTGTTTTATGCCTGAGGCAGAGAATTCTACGTTCAGTTTTACCCAGCTTAAAACAAGCCATGTTTGTTTAAAATGTTGCTGCTGATATAGCAGAGGATAGGGAATACAGAGCACTGGCCCAGATAGAAGCCCTGCAATGAGAGCACTGCCCCAGAGGGACCGTGTGGAGTGGGGGCAAAGAGAGGGAAGGAAGCTGCCCGCTAATTGAAAGCGCATCTTCCCGTCAGTCATGGGGATTGCCCATCAATCATTCTGGCACCAACAGGATCTGACATCAGTGGGGAATTAAATAAACTCTTCTCTCTTTAGGGACCTGCTGATGGAAACCTGTAGGGGGGAAGTGAGCAGAGGAGAGCAGGAAGTGTGTGCATGGGGGAGGAACAGTCTCGGTGGTCCCCTGGGATGCTGCAAGTCTGTGTCTTTCCTCTTTCTCACACCAAGCCAAAGGGATTTTTCAGTGATTCCGCAAAAAGGTGAATTTAAAGCTGGTAACAGACCAAGCTCACCTCTGTTTAAATAAATAAACTTCAATAACAGTATCCTATGGTGAGTGCCCTGAAAACTGAGCGATGCTCTGTGCCACTGGAAAGCTGTTTTCACCCTTGGGTATTGTTGGACTGGAGTAACTGAGAGATGAACCTGGACTAGAGTGTTGAAGAACACTGGGAATAGAAGTGAATTAAAGCAAAGGGCTAGAAGGCAAGACCCTGGATTCTGCTGTGGATCTGTATCTACAGTAAATTAGGAAGTGATGGGATGAAATGGGACATCACAGAGCGGATCTGACTGAACTCAGAGGCTCAGTGCAGGCACAGCAACTTGTTTCCCTGCTGGCCTGGCTATTGCCAGTGGGTCGGCTGAGTAGATGTGTCTCTGTGTGCACATGTGCTTGTGTGGAGGGCTGCAGAGCAGCTGGAAACCATTCGGGCACTGACAAGTCCCCTGATGGACCTCCACTGACATGGAGCGGCTTTGGTTTCAGGAAATCCAAAGGGAACCTGTCACTAATTAGACACACAGCTAATTAACGAGAAGCAAACAAAGAGCAGCAGCTTGTGTTTTGGGAAAGCTCAGCCTTAGTAGCCAAGGATGTCTGTTGCTCCCTTTCAAACCATTTCAAAAACAAACAAAGCGAGGGAGACTTGCATTTCAAAGCAACGCAAACACAGCCAACCTCAGAAAGCCTTCCAGAAGGGTTCCCCGAGAGTGGGATTTAGCAGTGAAAGGAAAAAGGGCACTCCAGGTCTAATGAGACCTTCTCTGTCTCTAGACTAGGGCCCTTTGAATCCCCAGTGTGGATCTCTTATCCGTTAGCTTTTAATTTGTCTTTCTCCAAATAAATACTCCTGTTAAAATTTTGGGAGGTGGACGAGGCAGACAGGCAGGTGTGGAGACGTGAGCTGCCATTTTGTGCTTTGCTGCTGCCCAAGTCTTCAAAGTGAGTGGCATTTCAGTTAAAAAAATTTTTGTACCATTTTTTTAATTGCTCTTGTATGATGTTTTATTATGGGTTGGCTACAAGGATAGGCCAGTAACATAAATAAGTAAAAATTATCTAGGCATGTAAACAGGTGCCCCAGAGTGGATCAGGCTCTGGCTGAGTGCTAATATCTTTAATGAGGGAAGTGTGCTTTCAGGACAGGAGGAATCCAAAGCTGTAATCCCAGTTATGAGTCCTCCTCTGACCCTGACACTGCTTGCTTAGGGCCTGATCCTCCAGTGAGCCCTGTCTGTGTCCCAGGTCCTGTTCTGTGCAATCACTTTTGACTGCTTTCAAATACATCAGTGCTTGCAGGATTTGTTAGCTGAGGTTTGCAAAGTGCTTTGGACAGGAATCATAGTAAGAATGCCAAATAATGTGGTGTATTTCCTAGAGCCGTGCATGTAATTAAGGGAGAAAATCAGCTTTCAAAAATCAAGGCAGTTTCTAGCCCTTCTCATCTCAGAAAAAAAAAGAAAAGGAAAGAAAAAAAGATCTGGAAAACAGAACTCAGGGCTCAGAAATCAAGAGGCAAATTTAAAGGAAAATAACAACTCGCCAAATTATGCTATTTTAACACTAATGTCATGGTTTTGGGGGACTAAATCATGAAACTGAGTACTTGGGTTTGACACTATATGAATGCGCTTTAAATATTTATTAAAAGAAAATGCATTATTAAGCTTCCTGAACACTCAATATTCAAATTATTAGCTTTATTACCACTGCCTACTGAGGCGGTGTTTGTCCTTGGATCAGCCCATCAGCAAATATTTCTATTTTGTGCTTACTTCTTGGAGGAAGGACAGTAGTGGGAGGGCAGGCTGGGAGTGGTGAGCTCAGTCCCAGTGCTGTCAGGGGCTTGCTGAGGTCCTGCTGGGATCAGAGCTGCCAGGCTGCGCAGTGGAGCAGAGTACCTCCCTGCTTCCGTGGGATGCTGTGGTGTTTAGCTCATGAGTATTTTTAAAGCACTCAACTCCTGGACCAGCAGGAATGATCAGACTGCCTGGCATTGCACTGCAACAGTAGATCACCAAATGCACTCCCAGTAGATTATTTTTTTTCAACAGTCATCTGGCTTTGCTCTTTTATGGCCTGACTTGAAACTGGCTTATACTCTGCTATCAGCATGGGTGTTTATTGCTGTCAGTGAGCCTGTTCAAAGAACCAGCAAAGCCAAAGGATTCCTTCTGATATTATTTTGGCTCAGATCTCAACTATATATCAGATTAAAAAAAAAAAAAAAAAAAAATCAATGGCTTCAGGTTACAACAAACGAGGAGCATAGCAACTTTTCCAGAGACACGCACAGATTCTGCTGTGCCTCCTCCCTGTTACTATCCTGAGCTTCCGTGAAAGTTACTGGAGGCAAATACATGTACCACTTCATCAAGAAAACACTGCGCAATACCTCAGTTTCTCCTTCTGGGATGCTACTTAGCTCTTTTTTTTTAATTACTGAGACACTCCAACAACCCTTCAAGGTACAAAGCAAAATAAGAAGATAATGAGAATTTTCTACCCAGCCACTTCTTACTGGAAGAGGGCTGTTTCAGGTGGCATCGAGTTTCTTTAGCCTGCTCAGAGCTTGAAAATATGCCCTTGATTTCAGCCCACAGGAACGTGGGCTTGTGCTGCCTTACTGTCTAATGGATCTTTCACTTGATCTCCCCATGCAAACACATTGAGCATATGCTTGGGTCACTCAGAGAAAACTGAACCCCACTTATGTTCTTAGAGTGTAATCCCTTAGTATTGATTATTGTGTTGCACAGGAGCAACAGGTAACTAAATCCATGTGGGTTCAGACTGGCAGCTGATCGTCCCACACACGCCGTTCAGCTGGTGAGCTGCGTGCAGTGTAGGGCTGCTCTGCCTAATTGCTTACCACTGATGTATGAAACACATTAATATGTTGGAACAGAAACACCAGATTACAGCAGTTCATATTAAGTGAACAGATGCAATGGAAAATTGTGCTATGGAGTGTAAGCCTCTTCGGATTTATCTTGTAGGCAGCTCATGTTTGTCATTTGCCAGCTCATGCTGGACCAGAGTGAGGTAACCTTTCAGCCACGGCTTGAGGAAAGTATTTTGTGAAATAAAGGCAAGCAACTAATTATAAAACTTAAGGGGGCTGATCTAACTGTTTCTAAAAACAGATTTCTACTGACCAGAGAAACGCTTGGATTACATTTCATATGTGCTCAGGGCCATGTGTTCCATCTCCTGGCATGTCTCCTGACTCAATGGAAGTCACATTCTTCTCTGTGACTTTTGATTGTGCAATGTAAATTTGTAATTGAAGTGATTTGCAGGGAATACAGTATGTGCTTGGGCTGGAAGGCAGCTAGAAGGCAGCTAGAAGTCTGCCTTCTGCCTGTTGTAGCTCGAGGCCGATTTCTAAATATAAAGTAGCCTGAGCTGATCTGTAATGTTTGAATGCCTCCTTGGTTCAGATGAATTGAGTGCTCAAATGCTGGAGGTGTGATTCACAGGAAAATGGACCTTACAAATACTTGAGTCAGGATGAGTGACTGGTCTGGTCTAGTATTTGGAGACTGCTGTCTATGAAGGGGTATCTTGCAGGTAGAAGAGGAGGAAATCCCAACTGGTTTTCTACACTGCCTTCAGTTATAGCAAGTGCAGATTTTGCACCCAGACAGGTAGAGTTACACATACAATACTGCTCATGCAATCACCATGCACCAGAGTATGAAGGTGCAATCCAGGATACTTACGGGAAATGTGTCCCTTAAGACCTCTGTGTCATGTTACTGCCAACAAAAAGAAGACAAAAAAAAAAGGGAGATGCTCACTGCTCAGGTTCATCTTATATGAAGCACTTGCCAGTTCTCTACTGTTTGATAACTGAGTATTTCTGTTACATGAATCCCACATGCACTCTTTAAACGAGTCTTTCTAAAAGCTGTGTTTCTAGCAAAATAATGCAGATGATTTTGGCAGTTTCATTTCTCAGCTAGATATTATGGAACAGAACTTTTCGTAGCATTTTTATCTGGAATTGTTCTGGCATGAATTTCACAACTGAATGTGTTGGTATCTGTAGGCTATCTCTAGGATCTGATCTAAGAGGCATCTTCACACTTACCCTAAATGGCTGGACACTGTACGTGCTGTTAGCTCACTTAAGACCTACATGTTTGTAAAAGACTGACACTTGCAGATCACTAAGGATCCCTTACAAGCTAGAGAAAAAATGACCTTGAATGTAATGCCACATGCTGCTGAGAATTGCTATATCCATAAGGATATTCATGGCTTGCACTCTAAAACTGTGGATTCTGTTGGGAAAAGATGGTCTCAGGGTCAACTCTGTTCCAATGTGAAAGTAAGTGAAGAAACCAAAATCTAATAGGCTGAAGGAGTTTTTATAAATGGCATTTAGAACTGGCGTGTTGCTGGAAGATGGTACGTTGTTGCTTAGGATTCATTATTAATCATTAGTTCATTATTAGTTCTCAGCTGTTACATTACATTCAGTGTGTAATACTCAGATCTTCATACAGACTTAAGCTTTCCCCCTCTTCTCACTCCCTTCCCTCCATTTTGGAGAGACTACTAATAGAGACAATGTTTATCTCTGGTTCACTTGTTAACCTGGAGATGTTCAAAAGCCCCACTTGTCAAGATGCTTAGGGAGAGAAGCAAGTCACCAGTCAGCTGGCCATCATGGCCTCCTGCAGCCTAAAAAAGGGCAATAAATTTCATCAATTGATTGTTGCATCAATTCGTCCCCTGTCTTTTAGCTGACCGCTTACTATTAGAGACCAGCATTGAGACAGCAGGAATTTCTCCTTTCTTCTGGGGCAAAAGCCTTCTTTGTTTGGATTTACACAGGGAAATTGTTCCACTTTTGACTGTTTCTCAAGCAGAGCAAATAGGGGCAAACATTCTGTAGATTGTTTCCCATTTGAGACATTTGCAAGATAAATGTACGCTGCCAGTTTTGCAAATGGAAAATTTGCATATCTCTTTCTCCCTGCCTCTTTCAAACTTCAGCGGATGTGATCAGACCTGGAGATCTGGTGTCTAAGTAATCTGGTTTACATGGGAGCAGCTCCATGCCTGGACATTTGAAAACTTATTTCTCAAGCTGCAGTCATATTTAGAGGCTGCTTTTTACAGTTTGGCTCCACTGTCCCCAAATATCGTTTTTCATACTGTCTTCCAACAGCCGTAGTTGGGGTCACAGATTACAGGGATTTAAGCTGCCATGTTATAAAATGTTAAAAGAATCCAGTGGGACATTTAGAACATGAATGAGTTGGAGCCAAATGGAAACAGAATACAGGAGGTGGATTTTCTCCTGAAGAGGTGCTAATAATTCCTGGTAAATATCAAAATGAAGGACAGTTAGGTTGGTTTTGAATGACAGATAGCTTTGTCTTCAGTCACAGGTTAACATTCAGGAGGTTTTTTAACTCTCTGTTGAAGGTCTGCTTTCCTGTTCTGTTTGCTGCTTGAGAAGGGTATTTGCAAATGTATGCTTTCCTAAGATATGCCTCCTGAACACAGAGTGAATTGCATGTGATTCCCAGAGACTACACAGTTCAAATCCCAGACAGGGCAACCAGAGCTCCCTGGTTGGCAGCACAGTATATGAACAGCCCTCTTGTGTGATGGGCTAAACCCCTTGCAATGAATCCAGCACTGCCTCCAAATTGCACTCCACTGCACCTTTGTGCCATGCCAGCTTGCCTGTGAGAGAACAAGACACTCACTGGACATGAGCCCTGGATCGATTATTCCCTGCTGCCATCACTTCTTGCTTTCTGAGCCCAGGGATCACAGCCCTGCTTCTGGGTGAGCTTCCATCAGCACTTTCTTTCCTCTCTTCCTTGATGCTCAAGCTTTCAAAACATCTCCTGTTGGCTGTGACATCTCTTGCTACGTACATCTCATACTGTGGCTTCAATATTGCTGAGTTTTATCCCTGAATGCTTATGTTATTCTTTTATGCTCATCAGTACTGTTCTGCCCTAGTGCCTGCTTTCAGTGTACTGCCCAGCCCTAGGAGTTACCAGTAGATCAAAGCACAGCAGTCACCAAACTCTGAGGCAGAAGATTTTGTCTGTTGTTGCATCAAGATCTTCATTCAAAGTCTCACAGCTGAAAATCTTGATCCACCAGTCCAACCAGTTCAGCAGTGCACTTGGACAAGTACTTAGCTTTGACATTGTCTTCAGAGGGCCTTCATTATATGTCAAAACAAATTTGTCCGTCTGTGCCTCAGGATGGCACAAATGACTGTACCACATGCACCAGTGCACTGGACAATTGGCTTTTCTATATGAGAAGGAATGGGAAAATTGTGAAGCTTTTAATAACCTTTAATCAGTAGCAGAGTGGGGAAAGGAAGAACACTTGAATGATTTTTACATTAGCTTAAGGAAAAACTTACAAATTGTTTAGATTCTTTGTAACAGAATGATAGCTCAGTTTGTTGCTGGAACTCTGATGTTTCCCAAGCAGCCTCTATGGCAGCAAATACAGCAGGACTGCTGTCACGTGTGAGCATGCACACTGTCTGGATCAGTTCAGGTATGCAGGATTTGCTATGAAAGCGTTCACCATGAACACTGTCAAGCAGACTAGAACACTGAGGATTCTTCTGCTTTACTGGAACTGTTATAGAATCATATAATCATAGAATGGTTTGGTTGGAAGGGACCTTTAAGATCACCTAGTTCCAACTCCCTGCTGTAGGGACACCTCCCTCTGGCCCAGGTTGCTCACAGTCCCATCCAGCCTGGCCTTGAGTGCTTCCAGGCAGGGCACATCCGCAGCCTCTCTGGACAACCTGTTGCAGCGTGTCACCACCCTCATAGTAAAGAATTTCTTCCTAATATCTAGTCTAAATCTCCCCTCTTCCAGCTTAAAGCCATTTCCCCTCCTCTTGTTGCTACATGCCTTTATAAAGTCCCTCCCGTAAGACAGAGATCAGAAGAACCAAACACTCAAGTGGGTATTGCTGCCCACTGTGCTTTAAGTGTGGAAAACATCCCCAGCTGGAGCTTGTTTATCTTCCTGTCTGACTTTGTTTTTTTTTTCTGCTGAAAAAATTAACCAAAGCTCACAGTGCTTGATAAGGGAGAAAGAGGCAGCATTTACCCCTGCATGAGGTGCAAAGATGAGGGAGCTTTTCCCCAACTGCTACGTTGCTTTAGATTCAACTATTTTTCTTCCCTATTTTGATTCCTAGCACATGTTGTACACATCTGCAGGACAGATTAGCTACCTCCTCTTTGGCATGCAGAGTGCCTCCAACAGGCTGCAAGCCATGCAGGTGCTTTTGCTGTGCTTTAGGTACAGCTCTTGAGTGCATGATGCAGGAGGAGTCATTTCACCATAGTTCTCTGGTTCTTCCTGCAGTGAGCCTACACCACACCGGTGATGTCTGAGGATGGTGGTAACTTCAGAGTCTTTGTTTGAAACACTGAAATTTATTTTGGGGTGCCCTCCTCCTGCTGCTGTTGGCTCTGATATAGCTGTAGTAGATCCTAGCCAAAGAGATCTATCTAACGTTGCAGGTCCTTTTACCCTGTGTTATTCCATAAGTACCCTGCATATTGCTAGACAGCTGTTACAGGCTTTCCCATTGAAAAATGGCCATATACAGAGGCCTTGCCAGAACTTGCATTTTGCCTTTGGAAGATGATGAATGTCAAGCTAGTGTTTTCATCCAGAATATCAGGGCATATGGGACGCAAGGGTTATGTTTCTTCTTCCTCAGTATCTGCTGTGTGGCAGATACTGCTCGAAGAGCTTCACAGTAGTAAGCCTCCTTTTTTTTTATAGTTCAGTCACTTTTCTTCAGAGAAAGAAAAGCTGCAGCCAGACATAATTCAGAGTATCTTCTCTTCTTGGTCAGTCCACTGGAGGTTTACCTACTTTCCAAGGATATCTAGATGATCTGCTAGATTTGTTAGCATAAGGTGGATCTTAACTGCTTGCATGCTCACTGTGGTGTCCTGGTTATTTCTACATCTTCTAAATGCCTGATGATCCTTTGTGTTGTATTAGCACTTAGGAGCCCCAAAATTTCACTGTCCTGCAGCTAAGTGAACACAATACAACTTACATGCCAGGTACAGCGTGTGCTTCACCGGTGTGCACTGCAAGCACTTATGGAAATCCTGTTTGCTCTTTACTCTGAGAAGATACTCAGAAGTTTTGCTCAGAGTTTTCAATTTCTAAACCTGAAGGCAGTTTGTTTGCTTGTCTTTCCCAGAAGAGGATCTCACTTTAAACCTATATGTTTTTCTAAATCACCTATATCCTTATTAATTTTTCAAGGCAGTGTGATGATTATGCGACAAGGAAGATTTCCATTTCTGCTGCAGAAGGCTTTTTGCCAATTTTTTAAAGCCTTTAGAGAAATTTTTTTGCAGGGGCTTGGTAAGAAAATGTTCTTTATTGTTTCAACATGTCTTGGGACAAATAGAAACTGGTCCTGAGGCAAGTATTCAGAATTAAATTAATTCTCTTAAATATGTTATTCCAAGATACTATTGATATAGATGTGTTTTCCAGAGCATGCATGGTAATACTTGCTGCATCTTCATTTTAATTGATATTGCCTTACTCAATTGACTAAAAATGACAGTAGGCAATTTTTCCCTTGATTTTATTCCTTTCAGAGAGCAGTCTGGAACTAATTTATTCTATATACTCGGTATTGATTCTGCTGATATATTTTGTAAGCTTGGAGTCACCGTAGCCCACATGGCAGTATGTTGTTAGTTACTGGGGGCAGTGTGTTATCCCAATTGACAAGGCACAGTGGTGCTTGATTTTACTGGAGTATGGGAGGAGGTGAGTGACTTTCTGAATACCAGGAGGTCAGTGGCAGAAGGAGATCGCAGGACTCCCAGTTGGCTGCAAGCAGCCTGTTCCCTGAACTGCACACCCTCCAGTGAAGGTACGGAGAAGACCTGGGGCTCAGCACCATTTGCCAGTTAATCTCTGTGCTGCGTGTGTGCAGCTGGGATTCCTCAAAAGCACGAAGTGCTGGAGAACCCCAGGCTCTGCCAGTGTGAGAGAGACAAAAACACAGTGATACCGGGGAAGAGAAAAGAGGTGTCTGGAAAAGCAAGAAGAAAGGCTGGGAAGTTTCCAGGAGGCAGCTCCAAGCTTGCTCACATGTATTCTCCACTGTGCCAAATAGCTCTGTAGAAGTCTGTGGTTGAGGCAAGGGCTGCTAACAGATATGGCTTGTGGCTCTATTCACCTGCAGTGCACAAATGTGGAACGAGGTGCTGCTTTGTAAATTGAATTACAGGACCGGGAAGGTTTGTTTGTTGTGCACTGCCAAGTCACAGCTTTTCCCTTTCTTTGCCTAGAGCAGGGAACTGTTCTGTGGGGACAATGCAAGTCATCCGCAGGGGTGCTTGCCACCATGAAGTGCTGAATCCTGACCAAACTGCGGGTGAAAATCTGTAGGATGAAGTGACGGGGAGGATAGGGTTAGCTGTGTGAGCTTAGTGAACTGTGTCTAGAGGGACACAGTTCCCTGGATGGGCATTTGCGGATTGACAGACCTACATAAGCATTGGTGAAGATGAATAACGATGCCACACAAGGCGAAGGAAAAATGCTTCCAGAAAGATGAGCTGTAAGAAGAACACTGATAATAATGTCAGAAATACTGTCTTTCTCAGCCCTGTAGGTATCTGGCAATAAAAATGTATTGATTAGCTGACATTCTTGCTAACAGATGCTAACAAAGACAGCCTGTACTAGGCTGATTTTTATACTGAATCATGGCTTGTACACTGGAAGCTACTCTCAAAGCCTCATATTCATGCGGGCCCTGCTCGTGTTTCTCTGGCTGAACTTCTCGTACTTGGAAGGGCAAATGGGGAGGTCACATTTCCCTCTTTTGCCACTCTGAAATTGTGGTCTGTTCACTTCTCAACAAACTTATGGCTCTGTACTTTCCATTCGAGCTCTTCTCTCTTTATTGGCCTTTGCGGAATATCAAAGGAGAGGTTTTTCCTCATACTTCCTGTTTGAACTGTTAATGCTCAGTTATACTCAGGCACAGTAAACCACAGTGACCTAATACGTGGTCACATCACATAGCGGAATGGAGAACAAGCAGCTCAAGCAAGAAGACCTCCACAGTCTGTGCCATCAAGGTCAGTGCAGCAATTGCCCTGTGTAGTGTGCTTTGGTGTAAAGTCACTGCGGGCAAGAATCACATGTAGGCTGTCCTTGCTGTGTGCCCCGCACATCCCTGTGCCTTGAGAAAAGCAGGCTGCTTCTCTGGGCACAGCTGGGGCTCTAGGGAGGAATCAGAGAGGAAAAGTGAAGATGAGTATTGTAGAAGTCAGATTCTTTGAAAATGATTTATAGAAAATGAGGAACTTGTTATTGAGAAACATTTTTCTGACCAAATTCTGAAGTCTGCAGCCAAATTCTGCAGCAGTTCTTCAAATTAAATCCCCAATGAAGTCAACTAGTCTTTATTCTATCAAAGGGTGAAGAATTGGTTCACTCTGATTCATGGCAGCAGAAGTCCTTAATCCCCAGCTGCTCAGCTGATATTAATGCTAGTCTTTCATTTGCATTCAATAACATTTTGACTTAAATTCCTCTGAGGGATCTGTCTCTTAGATGCCTGAAATAAAAGCCCAGTCCCCATGTCATGTGGGCTCCTGGTGTTTTGTGGGCTTGATGAGGAAAGCAGTTCTTTATGGAGAGACAAATCAAAGCTGCTTTCTTGCCAGGTGTAGATGAATTGGATGGGTAGAGAAAAGTGGCTTTTTAATGCAGAGGTGTGTGTTAGCTTAAACAAACAAACAAGAAAAAGAACAACTAAATCTGGGCATGAATTATTACCTGCTTCAGATTTCAGTGTGTCACATTTTGAATTGAGCTGGAGTACTATGGCTTTTTAAAATTGCACTTGAACAAAAGTAAATACAAAGAGAAAGAAACCAGGACAGCAAAAGCCTGCAGGAAATTCCTCTACTATAAACAAAGTCACGTTATGATTGATGTGAATGTACAGCCCCTTGTAAACATGTCTGTTTACTTGCAGGAAACCAGAAAGAACCCACATTGGGTGCTGCTGATTTTATCTAGCTTTACTTAAATGCTTTTGGCTTCCAGTAGTCACTCCAGAGAGTGCAGGAGTGATGGCTGCACCCTGGAAAACTCCACTGTACTTTAAAATCTGTGCCAAACACTTCAGGTGGAGAGAGCTGCATGGGAAATATTGATCATAGCATTTTGGGGCAATCCTGAACCTCAGCGTGAAAGCTTATTAATAGTGACTGTGAAGCATTAATCCTTTGCAAAGGAGCTCCAGTTTTCAGTGTACCTAACGAGGGAATGTTATGCCTGTAAAAATGCAGTGATAGCCCAGATCCTCTACCATGAGGTTTCCTTAGACTACCACCAAAAATTCCGTGTTCTAAGATTGTCAGTGCTCCTGAGGCACACACATTTGGTTTTGATGGAAATTGCTGTAACTGTTTGCGGGACACTTTGTTTTTATTTAAAGGTTTGGTCAAATCTGAGAGTGAAGTCTTGGCAGTGCTGAAGTCAGTGGGAAACTGCTCATAGCCTTCAGTGAGGCTCTAAGTCATGGTGAGCAGATCTCGACTTTATAATGGTTATTTCACAGAAATGATGAGGAGTTACACATTGTTCCTGTTGAAGAGGTGACACGTGGCTACTACAGAGAAGCTCAGTATTACAGAAACAAAAGTAATTTACTTGGATGGTTGTTTGGTTATGATTTAGAGAGGTTTTTTTACTGAAATGAAAATTGCAATTTTGAGATACTCTCAATTCTGCATACATTTACTTCTAGCAAAATGTATTAATATCTGCAGACCTATTCCTGTGGGATTGTTCACAAAAATGTGTCTCAGTTTTGCAGAATGCTTTGCCATAGAGTGTTACGTAGAAAGAAAACAAGGAGGACAATATTTTTTCAATTTGTGCATATGGACGTGGAATTTAAAAGAAGCTTTTCAGATATTGTAGGCTAAGAATTTTTGTGCCATGAAAGATCTAACAACATACTGGCCTAACAACACCTGTGCCTTTTACATGAATCATTTTTCAATGAAAAGCATTTAGATGGGTGGAAGTGTTCCCAGGCAGTGTTAGTCACTGAGCCATTACCACATTGTGCTGCTGCTCAAGCATCAGGGCATGAAATTGGGCTTCTGAGTTGTTCTTTTCTGAGCTGAGTAAAATTTCAAAGATGAAGTTGGCCAAGGGCGTTTGAGATAATAACAGGCAGAGCCTGAGCTTTGTCTGAGCCCCATAGTTAAGCATATGTTCAATGTAAGATTAAGAATGGTCTGTCTAGCCTGGACAACCAGTAAATCATGTTTGCCGATTCATTACAGACCTCTACTATATTCCTCCTTACTTGTCTCCTTTCCAACTGAAAAGTTCCATCTCTTTAGTTTCACCTTACATTAAAGCTATATTCTTTTCATACTTATTGCATTTGCTGTATGTTTCATGGATTACTTCTATCTTTTTGGAGCACAGGAGGCAGCCACCAAGGCTCACAAAGTGCACAAGGAAGTTTTCTATTCTGTTCTCTGTTCATTTCCTCATGATTTCTACCATGATAGTCGTTCGGGGTTTTTTTGGTCAAGGACAAGTATACTGAGTTGATGTTTTCAGCAGACTATCCACCTTGATTGACCAATTGAGAAAACAGTCCTAATGGATTCTATTTGGATATAAAAATGTTTATAGACTGAGTTTAGATAGCGAACAAAACTGACTTAAAGCTGCAGCTTTGTAGAGAAAGTCCAAAGCCTGAATACTGGCTTTTGAGATGTCTGCCAGACTCAAAAGCCACAACAGCCATTCCTGGTTCCCTTCAGGGTAATGCCAGACGTGAAATTCTGGCACTGCTGAAGTGGAAGATATCAGTAAGAGCAGTGATCTGAAAGTAAAAGGGGGATTTGAGCTAAATGCAGGAAAAATTATTCACACTACAATTAATATAGACAGATGGACACAGAAACTGATTAACTAGCTGTCTAGAGGCTCACAGAGATTTCCCTACTGAGAAGTCAGTCAGGCTAAAATCAAGGTCTGAAATGCAAGCTGAACTTGCTTTTAGTGCTGAGACACATCCAGGTCCTCTGAGCAGTAGCACTTCGGTTCTATGGCAGTGCTGCTTCGGAGGCAGCATCCTCACTCAATTAGTCAGCAGTACTTTGTCTTCTGACTGCCAGAGTTGCCGACAAACCGTTTGCATATTTAATCATGTGCTTTTTGGTTTGTTAAGCTGTAGAGGACAGAACAGCAGAGAATTTATGCCAGACTGAGAGCAAACATTGCCTCATGTGGGTGGTTTTATACCTTGGAGGCCAATCCTTCAACTTTCTGGCTTATTTTCCCCCTTCTTTATTTCTGATGAGAAAACAACCCAGGAGGATGTAAATCATGATACGACTCCTCCCACCCCATATAAAAGTGAGAAACAGGAGCAAAAGGGGCTACCACGCAAAGAGAGCAAAAAGGAGAGACAGCAGAATGAATTTCTCCTTGAAAAATTTGACACAGAGACTGGGAACATGTTTATAAAACCCTAACTGAGAGTAGAGGAGGGTTTGTGTCTTTGTTTTTTCAAAGTGCGAAATTGGGGATGGTTTATTGGACTCACGAGGCTGGACAGTGCGTGGAGGGCCACCCATCTGGAAACCAGCTGATCACTGCTGAAACTTTCTTCCCAGGCTCTGGCCCTTCTCTGACAGGGTGCTAGGGTTTTATGAGAGGCTGACAGCAAGCCTTTTACAGACCATAACTCCTTGTCTCAACAAAACTTTCCATAAATTAGTTGGAGAAAGGACCTGGGGGGATTGTCCCAATCTGGCTTGGGGTCTCAGCTCCAAAGTCAGCAATTTTAATAGAATAATCTGAGGTTTCAAATCAGTTGTGTCTGGAAACGACCTTTATGGGAAATAGATGAGTGGGCGGCAGGAGGCAGTAAAAGGGAGGCAAGAAGTGAGAAGTTGTTTCTGGATGGTGAGAATGTAGACCATGTAAGTCTCTTTTCCCCAGAGACTTTCCAGGGTCTGTAGTCAGTCCATGGTTCCTCAGAACCAAGCCTAAGGCAGCTTCCATATAGAACTTGGGTTGCTCTCTGAGTCTGAGTGTTCAGAATCTTTTAAGCATTTAAAAACTGAAGTTTGAATATGATCTTCATGGTATCTTCATGATAATCTGAATCTAATACACCTTGAAACACTCCGTTCCCATCTGAAAGGTGTAGCCAAAACTCCTTCTTATCCAAATAGCCTGTGTGATACCAGGCTTGTATTCCACGGTGCCTTCAAAGCAAATAGGTAGTTTTAGGGTGGAAAGAGATTCTCTTGTGTTGTACATCGAATCCAGTTGGGAATTGTTCTGGTCCTGTTGTGTCTGCATGTAGTATGGAATCAGTAGTGTGATATGACAAAAGATGAGGCAACAGAGGTTATGCTTTTCCAAATAAATAAAAGAAAGTTAAGAACAAGGTAAAACTGTAACAAATATTAAACATTTTGTTCAGGAATTTCAGTAAATATTTTGATGTAGACAAGCAGATGCTCTATCAAATGTCCAAGCAGTGTTTCCAGGTAAGTAGATGTGATACTTTGTAATTCTAACTGTATATGCATGTTTGTTTTGGAAATTTTGGGAATACCAATGAAATAGGAAAACAACAAGAACAAAAACAGTATTGTGTCATTTTCTATTTAAAAAGATTATGGAACAATTTGCTTGGATTGGAGGTAAGAATTACCATAGCAAATTTCTGTGGTGTTCATTTGTGTTTAACAGTAAACTGGATGTGGATCAAATAAATCTCATGACCTTGATCTTTGCTTTCCAGGGTGGCTGACTGAGCCAAGTAGTTGAGGAGGAGGAAGGAAACCACTTGGATGACTTTTCCTGAAGGGAGAAGGACTTCTCCGATCTAATTGGGAAAATGTTACTTGCAATCATGGACAACTGTAAGAAACACTTCTAAACTGGAGGACAGGAGAGGAGCCAGCATCTTGCCTGGATATTGATAGCAGTTAATGGCCGTGTCTTGTCTGAAAGAGGGCAGATCACCAAAGCGTGATGAGCAGGAAAGCAGTTTCTCGTCCTTCCGTACCAGAAGACAACACCAGGTAGGCTCGAGAAGAGTTTTGATGGGGACTCGGAGGGAATATGCCTTTTGGAGCTGTAGTTCGCTGAGTCTTTTCGTATCGTGTATGGTTTAAAGCCTGATTTATGGCATAGTGAGGCCATAAGCTGTCATAAGGTGCTTTTGTGACATCTGGATGTGCTAATGCTCAAGTTTGGTTTGGTATGGTTTTAAGTTGTTTCATTCCCCAGTCACAACAGTAATGTCTATTCTGCTCTTAGCTGGAATGAGTTTTACTTGTGGATCCAAATGCTGCTGGAACAGCAATAATTAGCTATTAGCAGGTCTGGATTAAAGTTTGGCTTACATAAGAACGTAGACAAAATCGTATCTAGAGCATAAATCAGAAGGGCAATATCTCTATTTGGTATTCTCCTCCTACGATCTGTTGGGCATTAGTAGGTGTATGTGCATGTGCCTTTCGTGTGTGTAAGGGCACAGGGCTGTGCGCCTCTGCTCACTCTTCCACAAGATATAGCCAGGGAAAAGCCAGGATAGTAACTGAGTGCAACCATTTTGAGATGCAGAAATTGCAGAAATGAGGATTAAATTTTGAATGCTACCTGCAGGAGCACTTGAGGACTTTCAAAATGTCAGAGAAAATACTCACTTGAAGTGTGTGAAATGCCTTGGCAGAAAGCTTAGCGCAAAATTCCAGAAAACAAAACAGAACTTTCACCAACTTCCACCAGTAGGAGCTGTTACTGTAGCTGCCAGTTTGCCTTGGTTCAGAGATGACCTACTGCTGGTTGATCTGTAATGCTGCTGTGGTTGAAAGTTAGAATAAAGGGGAATTCTTTATGATCTCAGAATGTATTACACGTGAAAACACTGAAATATACTTTTAGAACAGAACTGTTGAGAATTGTTTTTTCTGCTGTTTGCTCATGTGCTGAGAACTCAGCTTTGTCCTGCTGTGGCTAGTCCTGTAACTTTGGCTGCGGCTGGTTCAACTCCTATTTAGTCCAGTGGAAAACTGCTGGTCGGAGGTGGACTGCGCTCCTCTGGTACCCTGCAGAGATTTGTGGTGATATAGCAAAGCAGAACAAAGGTAACAGCCTCCGACTGGAAATTCGCTGGGGCAGGGACTCTCTGTTTGTATGCATGGCATAGTGTTGAAGATAATTGTCGACACTTCAGAAATAATGAATAATGCCTGTGAGGAGGAAATCTCTCCTCTCAGCTCTAGGTGTTTCTGCCGCTAAGTGCTGACAGAGAAACACAGAGCCCTGAACTTTGAGGACTTGGCAGGTGAGGAGAAGGAACAATCTTTTAACTTCTTGTTTAAATTTAAGTTTAATCTGCTTTCATTGGGTCTGGTTGAAATATTTGAGCATTTAATTTAATGTTGTTGGTTTTGGGAAAACTTCTTGGGATGTATGGCATGAAAAATGTCTTAGATATGTGGCAAGGTTTTGATTTCATTTGTACTTTCATCTGTTTTCCATTACAAACCAGACTAATTGCAGTAAAATTCTCTGTGGCAAAAGAAAATACGAGAAGTGTGAATCTGAAAGTTTTCTCACTTTTACAAGAACTGTAGGAACAGTCAGCAAATAGGTTTTTAAATGATGTATTATGGGAAAGAGCAAAGATTGGTTGCATTCACAGTAGCAGGATTTCACTGACACTATCAGGTTTTCAAAGCTGTCGAATTTAATCTATTCTTATACGCAGAAAAGCTACTTTGCACACTTGAATTGCATTTATTCCTATTTTAGAGATTTTAAGATTCTAGCACAAGTTGACATGTCTCTGATGTTGGCAGTGCCTGTGTAACCATCCACATTTTGTTCTTACCCAGCTGACTGACAGGTATGCTTGTGAAAGAAAACTGCTTTCTTAAAAAAAACCACAGAGGAACGAAAGACATTTCCAGGGGATTTAAGCAGGGCTTACGGAAAGGGAATGAGGAGTCCCTTGGCACGGCCTTCCTGTGTGCTGTGTCCAGGAGGGTTTTCCCAGCACGCTGCTGGCTGGGTTCCTTGCCTGGGCACTGCTGTACAAGCTTGGTGCCACAGTGTGCACATTCCCCCTAACCTCTCTGCCTAACTGCTCGTGCTATAAACCTGGTTGTTGAATGATTCTGACTTTAAACCAATGCCCCTATAACAGTTCTCTGAGAACAGGATGAGGCAGAGAAAAGCAAGGATATCTTCGCTGCCAGAAACAGCGTGGTGTGAGCTGATGGCCTTGCTAATGCTGGCCTTGGATACACAACTGTTGCCACTTTTATGCTATTTCAGGCAGTGTCTTAATGGGCAGCCCAGGGATTTTGAGCTGTCATGACAAGAAACTAGCCTTACATGTATCCAGTTTGAAAACACTGGGTTTCTATTTGGGCTTTAGTTTGCTATTCGTTTGGGGATTTTTCTTTGCTTTGTTGTTGTTGAGAAATATTTGAATCCATTTTTCCACTGATGAAGATAAGAAACTGAAAGATAAATAACCTCTTAAGAACATGATAATTCTGTAGGAAAAGTCTTCTAGAACTCAGGTAAGCTGTCATCAGGCACAGGTTTGGTGGTGTATGCGCATACAGGATTCTGGCCTAGGGCTTAAATGTCACATCGTTTGTATGGATATTTAGGACAGTGATCTGGGCTGTGGTCCTGCTGCTTTCTTCAGGCACAGCAGAAGGTAAAACCTCCAGTGACTGTGACAACGGTGACACAGCTGTGATATAGATCAGTCATCTCTTTTAGAAAAGCTGGGATCTGCCTGGCTTAGACTTCTGTTTTGCAAGGTCTGTCTGCATAACTTCAGTGCATTGATCAGCACAACATTCAGAACCTGTGCCCCAAAAGAACAGAATTCTGACTCCCTGTTTCCACTGGAATTATTTATTCTATACAATTTTTAATGCACGCAAATCTGTGTTTGGGAATCGCCATGTGGACACTGGCTCCTGTGCACTTCGTGCTTATCTGCTGATGATAGACTATTGTTGTGCATATGTGTTGACAATCATTTGTATAGCTGTTGAGAGAAACAGGAAGGAAACTGCAACACCAAGTGAATTTCAAAGTTGTTATCACAGTGTGGAAGAGGGACAGTTGTCAAGTGAAATGTGACAGAATTGGCAGGGGTGGATCTTGTGACTTGATACTTTTGAAACACCAAGCAAGGAGCAAACAAGCACTTAAACAGAGATGCTGAGAAGTGGGCTGTCACATTTTCTCTGACCAGACTGGCTTGGGATCCAGGCTTCCAGCCCCACACTGATGCTGTTGTGTGTGTGCTTTATTGCTTCTATACAGACATGCTGCTATTTCTGCTGTGTCTCAGTTTCTGGGGTTGCTTGAACCTCTAATCTGCATGTTAAAAATTACTGGTCCTTATGTAGATGAAACTTGGGCCAGAATTGTGAAGTTTGAATGCATCTGTAGACATTTCCAAGATTTGTCATTCTGCAATTATGAGGTTTCTGTCTGGGCCTGTCTCTGACTGTAGCTGAACAAAAAACTCCTCACTGGAGTGAAAGCATATAAAGCACAAAAAATGTCTCCAGGTTAGCTGGCAAGTTGTTACCAGGATGTAATGCTTCACCAATGGCTCTGGGTCTTGCACATCTTGGACTTCATCTCTGTTCAAAAAAGATACTGTTTCTGGTACTAATTCTTGCATCCTCAAGGACAGAGCCTCACCTATTGCTGGATGTTACATCCTTCTTCCCCTGGAGAGTTAGTTTTCATACAACAGAGAATAATGCTAGTTTGGCCATCGACAAGATCAGCCAGATCAAGTTAAGTCCTTACTGAGCCCGTCTGTGATACCACTGTGCTGGAATGTGCAGAGGGAGCCAAGAGACAGTTATGGGAGAGTAAAACTGCATTATTTGTTCTGGAGGTGGGCAGAAGTAAAAACAAAAACAAAAACAACACATACAAAGTGACCATTTTATACAGGTGTATGATAAATCAGAATACTTTTTAGGTACATGATGCATTTGATTACGCTGAAAGTCCTTGTGCTCCCTTTTCTGCTCTGATTTTTTTTGTGGTTGGATGTTGCTCTTGCTCCCAAGATGAGGGATGTAGATGGGGTGTTGTATTTTGAAGTCCTCTTCAGAGCTGATAAGGCTGATCGGCTGCTTTTTCATTTCCAGCTCCCCGAGAGCTGCTTATTACTAGCTTTGAAATCCCCCAGTGACTGCAGGTCCTGCAGAGAGGAGCTCTGCTCTGCAACATGCTCTTCCTGCTCCATACCCTCTCCTGGGGCTCCACTTGTCTGCAGGGAGGATGTGGTAAATTTTCTTCTTTCCACCCTCCTGAGGAGAACTGCTTGTGGTTGAGACGATTTGCAACTGTGGTGTTTTGCGGTTACTTTATTGCTTCCTCCTATAATCCTACATGCTGTGGTGCACAAGGTATATAATGGCATCCTCAGTTTGACTCTGCTACGACTAATTTCCTCTAGGACCATGTAGACTTTTCGTATCCTTCTGGTAAGAAGAGTGGTAAGGATTGACTATGGACCTTAGTGCAGGCCTCTGAAATACAGACTTCGCTTCATGACAGAACAGGTGCATAAGACCAGATATCTTTCAGGTAAAGGTATTAAAACAGCTTGGCTATGCCAAGCAGTGGCCTGCATAGACATCTCCACATACCCCGGCTTGCAAAGACAGTCAGTCTCCACTTCTGGATTCTAACTTGCCATCAAAAATTTCCAAAGAGACCTTCTCTTCACAACGGTCATCACATTGGCCATTCTCACCACTGCAAAGACTGGTAAGGGCAGCCCGAACAAGCCAGTGTCTTCCGTGCTGCGAGTCCAGTAGCTTCTCTTCAGGCTGTTGCAGTGTGCCTGGCTCTAGTGACATTAGCAGTGACTTAAAGCAGATGAACATGCACTGGTATCATTTCAGTAGTATTTGCTGTAGCCCATCTTTGTACCAGTCAGCTGCAGAAGTTAGCCTGCGTACACGGGACCCGCCGGATGAAGTGAGTTGTGCTTTCTCCTGCCTGCCTAGGTGGAAGGAGAACTGCAGCCAGGCTTACTGTCCTCCTGCTTCACTGCAACAGTCCCTCACTGACAAATGGAAATACAAAGTCCACTTCTGCCTGCAGAGTTTTTTGAGCAGCTGAGAGCACGTTCCCCTTCAGCAGCCCAGCCAGAATCCTTCCTCTCCCACCGGCAAATAGAGACTTTTTTCCTCTGCATTGAAGTGCTGCTCTGATTTACTGCAGCTCTTCCTCAAGCACATCCGGAGGTCAGAAAGCTGCAGACATTAGCCTATAACAGAAGACCCTGAGGTCATTTGTAACCAATACGAACAAGTCTAGGTACTGCGCAGTGTAGTCGGGAGTCCATAAACCTGTTCCCTGCCTTGCTTTATAAAACCTCACCGATGTGACACAGGGGAGGACAGAAGAAAATGGATGGTTCTCATCAGAAGAAATATAGCATCCAGTGACATGGGAAGCATGTGTGTTTATCTGTTATTCTTGCTGGATGCTACTTGTCAGTGCAGCTGGGCTCTCTGGAGAGTTTCTGGTGGCCACAGTGGAGAGTAAGGGCTGCATTGCTCATGCAGTTTTCTCAGCCTACCTTGCTTCATTCTTGTTATTCACTGTTTATAATGGAAACTTAAAATAACTCAAATGACAAGATTACTTTCTAGTTCAAAGACGACTATAAAAATCCTGTACTATAGTGGTGTTGGTCTGTATTGGAGGATCTGTGGTCAATCCATAATCAGTACAAATTTAGCCAGGCTAGGTTACTTGTCATAAAATTGCTGATGGTTTTTGCTCCAGTAGCATTTGGAAATCACCAGCTGCAGTGACTGTTGACTGAAGGAATTAAAGCTGTGCATCTCCTGCAGACAGAAGTCCTGGTGGTGATAACTGAAGGACAGAGCACCATGTACAGTGAAGCACACGTAGACAGTATGCCCTGCTCTAAGTGCAAACAAAGAGACTAATCCTAAAGGCAATGAAATTTTCTGCGTTTCAGTGCAGTAAATCCCACTAAAACCCATGGCAGGGCTCTCAGAGGCTGACTCTGCACTTGGCAGCTGCACGCTGTTAGCCCTGAGCATGGCTGAGCAGCTGTGGTATAGGCTGGCCATAGGGTTGTGCATTAATCAGGAGGTCTGAGAGCTCGCCACTATTGTGCGAGAACCAAGAGCAGAAAGGGAGAAGTACCTAATGTAGAGAAAAGTTTGAATGTAGGTGGAGCTACCGTTAGCAGTACTGGTTAGAGATGGCACTCTGAAAGCCTGCGCTTGGTGGTGCTGCTGTATCCCTCTGTTAATTATGCGATGGCATGTCCCTGTGTGCCCCATCTCTCCATGTGCTGATCTCTACAGCTGATCTGCTGCAGCAGTCATAAAGCTG
The DNA here is from genome assembly GCA_028571105.1 of Tragopan temminckii. Lineage (NCBI taxonomy): Eukaryota > Metazoa > Chordata > Aves > Galliformes > Phasianidae > Tragopan > Tragopan temminckii. The sequence continues at coordinate 822,947 of JAOWBP010004343.1, forward strand.
GCAGTGCATGTGAACTGATCAAGGTAAGAAATTCAGTAACGTGGTGCCACAGTGAGAAGGGCAACTGCTATCCTGGCTGCATCTGCAAAGTCATTCCTAGCAGTGCTAGGTGTCATTGACATCTAGGAGACCTGGGAAATCCCACCTTTACTGCTGTGTTCAGTGTTGGTTGAACCATGCTCCAAAGAGTATGATATAGACTGCAGTTGGTAAAGAGAAGGCCTTCTAAAATGATCAGAAACGTGTAACATTTGGCTTGTTTCATCTGGCATAATAAATGCAAAGGGGAGACTGTGGCTGTGCTCTGTCCTGGGGGTGAATACCAAGGAGGCAGATGATGTTTTCACACTACAGAATGATGCTTAGTATTTTAGTTAATCTTCCTAAGGACACAGTGCAAAACAGTCCCTTCCATGGTCTGTTTTCTTCCTCTCTGGTGCTTCTTTACAAATCTGGTATTACTTCTGCTCAATTATGCTTTCTTCTGCAGAAAATATACAGAACTGGGTTAGGTGGGATGCCATCTCCTGTTATGGAGTCTCCAATGGACTTTGTGTTGTGGATGTAATTGAGATAGCTGTCCAAAAATCCTGAGAAAATGTAATTGGCTCAACTGGACATTCACATCTGAAAATGGATGTTCCAAAGATGGAAAATGGTCTTTTTGCAACTTCCAACTGAAAACAGTGGCATGCTTAGTACCTCCATTGATCCAATAATACCATAACAGAACCTGTCATCACGTGGTACTCAGAACTGCTCATGTCTATTCCAGCTTCATTACTGGAAATTGTCTGTTTAAAATGCTTTGAGTACTCCACACAATTCAAGTCCTGAGGAGAAAGACAAGCTTAACAGGCTGAGTGGTGTTTGTTTGCCTGCATTTATCACCATCAGAAAAGGAAGCAATTTTCATAAACGGAGGGAAGGAGGAGCTCCTGGCTACTTGCAGTGGTGGTGGCTGTGCCACGTGTGCTCTGCAGACCGCTCCGCACTTGAGACCTGCCCTGCGGCACGGAGGTGATGACAATAGGCCTCTCAGATAAACAGAATAACTGAATAAAACGTGATGAAAGCCAGCAGCAGGTGAACTGCTAAGAACAAACCCTGCATGCTCATCATGCCACCTGCGAGGCAGGCTGAGCTGTGGCTGGGCAAAGCTTATCACTTAGGTTAACACATGGTCCTTTCTCCCTCTCCTGCTCCAACACCGTCCTTCCCAACTTTCAACAACTGTTTGATTACTTCTGTGATACAGCCAGAGAGAAAAAATAATCAGCTGCTCCCCTTCCTCTTTCACAACAAAGCAGAGGAAGCAGCTCACACAGGCTTTGCCCCGCTGCCAGGTGCTGCAGGGTGGCTGGCCCTGCTCTCTTCAAGAAGGTAAATATTGGGCTAGAGATTATTCAGAGCAGCCCACATGGGAACCCGGCACTCTAGCATGCATTTGCCTGTCTCCTGCTGAACCAGCCTTTCCCTATTGGTACATCCTCAGCAGGAATTGGCTCAAGTTGCAGGTAAATGTTTGGCTCTGTTTGCTGGAAAGAATGTACAGAGGTACCCTTAGCAATGGATGATACACTGTTTGTCTTTTGCTTCAGCCTGCTAAAGGCAGCTGCATTAGGAAGCGAGTAGCAAATCCAGCTGTGATGCTCTGTGTGCCAAAGTGTCACCGGAAAGAAGCTCACTCCAGCAGTCTCTGGAGCATATTCCTCTTCTGCCACATGCTGCCATTTGCTTTCTATGGAGATATTCAAGACCCAGCTGGACACCTACCTGTGCAACCTATTGTTCCTGCTGTGGGAGCCTGCGTTAGCAGGAGGGTCGGACTCAATGATCTCTTGAGGTCCCTTCCAACCGTGCAATTCTGTGATTTGTGATCTACAGCTTCTGCCAACTTCTGGAGAATTTTTAGATGCTCTATAATCATGCAGTTTTATATAAGAACATAAATATGCCTTGTGGGTAACATACGTAAGGATACAACCTTAGGTTGCTGCCTTTGAAAAGGTCTATTCAATTGTTTCCTTATACTAAAATCCATCCCATCCTCCATGTTTTCTCACTGACATACCTGGGTAAATTTTGTTTGGTAATTCTCTCTGTGGATCAGGTTCTCACTGTAAAGGCTTTGTGTAGCTATGTTTTTCATCAGCTCCGGTGTTTGGAATAACCCTTTGCAAACTAGGTATTTCCCTCTGCCACACAACTGCAGTGTTTGGAAGAGGGGATATCTTTCACAAAGAATGGCTGGGATGGGGTGGCACTGTGGGGGGTAAGGCTTCCCTCTCAACACACGCACAAGGGATGCCTCCTTGCAATTAGTAGTGTCATCGATGCCCTCTCCCCTCGCTCAAGAAATGACATTCCAAGAGGTGTAATTGGTGTTTGAACTACCCTGTCTCCTGGACCCAAGGGACAGGGGCCAGGCCAGCTCTGTGGGAGGCCGCGGTGTTGAATCCATTTGGCTGGGGTGCCCAAGGGGCCTTCCATCATCACCTGCCTCCATTGCAGCAAAGGCGACTCCATTCGCTGCGCCAGGTGGTACTCAGGAATTTTGTCTAGTGTGAGTTAGCCAGGGAGGAAACCCTTCCTTGTCTGTTTCTGCCTATGGTATTGGAGGGCTGACTTCATCCCCCCATTTGCTGAGGGGGCAGAAATTTGATAATGGCCATAATTATGTCTGAATGTTAAACAAGTGCTCTGGATCATCCTTGCTGTATCCACTTGTCCGTAATTACCAGCAATGGACATGGTGGCTTCAAAGGCCACCCAGTTATCATTTATGTTTACTATAAACACACCAGATGTTTTGGGTTATGAGGGTGGCCATTTTCCTGGAATTTGATGAGCCAGATCCTGAAACCCTTACCCAACATCAGCACCCTCCCTCCTTTGGGAAGAAAATTCAGTAAAGGAATGCTCTGTGTCACCCAACGAGAGAGGACAGACAGGCTGTGCCCTTAGACCTCCAGGGGCTGCCATTTCCCCAGGCTGCTTCTCCAGGGAGGCTGGTCTGTTCTTATGAGACTGTTCCCTATATGCTAACGCTGTCTCACCACAGCACTACTGCCATCTCAGGGGCCGCAGGAGTGCCAGATGGCAATGCCAGGAACAGCACAAAAGCTGAACAGCCTGCATTTATCAGCAAGGTCCTCTGCATATGTACAAGCAGGGTTGCTCTCTCAGGGAGGGCAGAAGCTATGTGGAGTATTAACTTTGCGCAGCGTGCTGCAGAACTGAGAGATGCTTGGGGGTGATGGAGTGATGGAGCTGCTGGCTACAGCTCCTGGAGCACAGTGCAACACCTTCTGTGGGAAGGGAGTGTGGGTGCTGTGGAGGCAGTGGGCTCAAGACCCCCCAGCAGTGGTAAGTGAAGAATAAGCCCAGCAGCTGTTGCACTGCCTTTGAGGAGAGGATTCATTTATCCACTCCTGGGCTCCACAGCCCTGCTCAGAGCACAGCCTATTTATCATACTCTGCACTAGGCCAGGGTTTGGGACTCTGCCAAAGCCACCAAAGGGCAAATCCCTTCCTAATGTATACGTATAGATATACAGGGCTGCGACACCCAGAGCAGAGAAGTGTGTAGCCTACAAAACTGGGAGTGGCCATGGGAAACCATGGCCCACTGGACATGGGCCACTCACTCCTGTGGGTTCTGGGTCCCTTGGGAATGACCTGGACAGGCTCAGGCTGTGTCTATGGAAGAAGTCTGGATAGATGCAGCGGCCAGGAAGGAAAAATGCAGAGGCAAATCATATGGGGACAGGCAACAGGGAAGCACTGAACGATCTTTTAATTGCATTAAGAGTCAATTCATTACATCTGTTAGTGAATATTTGCATATACCGTATTAGGCTGTGAAAGCAGGTTGGAGAAGAACAGTTGCCAAAATTCCTGTTTCAAAAACTTGGTCACCTAACACTCAGAAAAAGTTGAGGGTTTGGATTTGGCCAAACTTTACATTAAAGACTTCTGTAAGCTAATTTGCTTCACTTTGCAGACTAGATGAAAATCCATGTTGCAGGTGTAAGTACAGGTGTGTCTTATGGTGTGTAGACCACTAGCCTTGTGCTGCTGTGTGCAGTGGAGCTCTGGATTAGAGATAAGAGTGTGGCTGGCACTGCTTTGGCCCCATGGGGACATGCATTATAACCTGTATCACCAGGAATGGCACAACACGAAGCACAGGGCATTCAAGAAAATGTTCTATGTGATGTTAAAATGATCTGGAAGAAAATAAAAGGCAAAACCTACTGCACAGCAAGGAAGAGAGAAGAAAGCTCAAACGAATACAAAGCTTTAAAGATTTTGAGAGCTTAGGACAGACTTGTGCTTCCAATGATTTCGACATAATCCGTGCAAAATTACAGGTTGGTAACTCACGCCTGATGGCAGGAGCAGGTTATAATTTATGAGCTGCATCTTGCTGCTTTTCGTATTGGTGGGATGGAACTTCCAGTTGCTCACCGTCATTCGGCCAAAGACAGGATGGGCATTCTCCAAGTTCTTCTCATAGCTGACTGACTTCCATCTGGCACAGTCTTTAGGAAACAGCATCAGAATGGATTTTAACTTTTTTTTGTTCAGTGTGTAATCTTTCATGATTTTTTGCTCTTGCTTTTTTTTTTTTTTTTTTTTTTTTTTTTTACCTAAGTTCAGTGGTTCAATGCATTCTAAAGTTCAGTGATTACAGGCTGGACTGAACCATTTTGTTGCAGAAATAACCTGGTTTTTGGAAAGTGTTGTTGTAACATGGGGAAATATCATGAGTGTGAGGGAATGCCCCAGCACCAGCTCCCAGGCCAAATACAGGCTTCTCCTTTGGGAAGAGAGGGCACAACGCAGCCCTCACTGTGCAAAGCCTCTGTCTTCAGAGAATGGAAATGCCACATTCAGCCTCACCCCACAGCTCTTCTGAAGCGCCGGGAGCAGTCCAGCAGAAGGGCTAGCCCAGCAGCAGGGCATATGGACTGGAGAAGTGTGGCAGGTAGACCTGCAACCTGACACCAGGTAACGTGGTCTGCTATTCATCTTCACCGCAAACTGATGCTTCATCTTATCTCCAGAGGAAAGAGCAAATTGGCTGGTGTTTGCAGCAGATAACACATATCAGGGCGATGTATTTATGAGGGGAGGAAAGAACAACACAGTCAGTGCCTGTTTATTTATTATTTCATGAATTACAAAGGCTAAATAGACTAAACACTCCTTCAGTCCAGAAACAAAAGCATTGTTAGTATGTATGATTGAAAAATCAGCCTTCCAATTATGGTTCAGACCATTATAATATTCTGCTCCCAGCCAAGAGCTGAGATGCACGGTAGCTTCAAATGGTAACAGTCAGAGAAAAACCTGGAGGCAGATGGCTTATTCTCCCCTACCCTCCGGGCTGTTTGGCTGTGCACTAGAGCCAGGGGCAGTAAATACTGCCGTGTGCTGAGCGTGCTGATTCAAGCAAAGTACCTGGCAGACTGGAGAGTGATAAACAGTGCCATGTTCTCCTGTACAGATAAAAGTGCAAGGAGTACAAGGAAATGAAAGGGTTGATTTGTGTGATATTAAAAAAAAGTAAAAGAAATAAATGTCTAGCAACACTGTACTGAGAAATGAAATTACAGTGGGAGAGAAACATCAGGGAGGAAAGGCTGCAGGGGTAGAATATACCACGGCAGCAGAGAGGGTTGAAGGGAAATTTTAGTCTGCATAGCAGGAGATGTTGAAGAAAGCAAGGTACTTGAGACTGGAAACAAGAAAAGGGAAAACTAGCTTGGCTGTAGTGTGTCAGAGGCACGCTCTGCCTTGGCAGTGGGAGAGAATCGTTGCCCAAATGTTTGGGCTTTTTCATTTTCAGCTTTTGCAACAGCAAAGAGCCAGATCAGACACATGAGATGTCACGGTTGCTCTCAGGACCCAGCCCACCTCCTTTTCTGCCATCAGCCCTCCAACCGTGTCAAACTGCTATGAACCAGCTGGAGCAGGTGTCAGCAGAGATGTATCAGCGCAGGGTTTTGCTTGGGTTTCTCAGAGCAAGTGGCAGGATCTCTTTTATCACGCTGAGCTTTCTCCTGTCAGCAAAGCAGCCGGATGAAATTTCCTTCTCTGGAGACCCCCCCTCTGTTGCTGTGTAACCAAAGGATTTTGTAGGCTCCTTTACTGTCTTAATTCTCATCAGATTTGCATCATTATTCAGACCTTGAAAAAAAACCCCAAAATCATAAAGCCAACTCTAGAACAAAAATCTCTCCACTGAGACAGCACCAAGGACTTCTGACTTTGACGTGTTTTGGGATGTTTTGCTTCTGAGAATTTGGAAAGCCTACTGGACTGAGTTGTTTTGCCTCAACTGTTACAAATGCTAAACATCTGCCAGCATTAGCTCAGGTGTTAATTTTGCATCATTTAGTACAGAGCAAAGGTGTTTTCTGTGTTTCAGAAGATGTGCTTAAAATGCAGGACAGTGCCCAGGGTCCAAGTTTGGGAAGCTCCAGGAAAAACCATAGAATTTCATTTCATTCCTCTATAAAAATCAGACTGCCCAGCCCTTTTGAACCATGTTTCAGTTTTCTTTTTGAGTGTTTTCATTTTGGACCATTTTAGCCTGGATCACCTTCATTTGCTATCCCTTCAGACTAGGTCAGAGGTTGCCCAAGTGTCCAAATGCTTTGAATGCCAAATTTAAATTCTTGCCCAGGGCCTTGCTTCTGTTTCTCAGGTGATTTGTAGTTCCAGAATTCAAATGGCAACAGTAGTCCATTTGGACCAAAGGAATGACAATGAAAAATTCAGCAATCAACTTTTGAGGGGGAAAGAAAAGATGCAGTGCTGGCGCTTCTGAAGCAGTGCTGCTTCCTAGGAGTGCTTTTCTAAGGATCTTATCATCATGAAGCAAAGTAGATTTTTTTGGATTATTCTTGTCTATAGACATAGTTATACACTTATGAAAAGTGGGCAAAAGGTTGCATAAATCACAAAGCAAAGCATCCTTGGTGCCCTGCAGTAGTTAACTAACAGAACAACTTTGTTCCAAGGCTATAAAAATAACTACAAGGGAGCAGGAGGACTGAGCTCGTGTTTCCTGGTTCAGCTCTGCCAAACTTCGTCCGAGATGCTAAATCGCATGCTCGTGTTGCAGTCATTGCTAAAACACGCAACAAAGCATATCAGCTACTTGACAGAACATTAGGCCTGGATGAAGAAAGTCTTGAAAGAAGCTCCCCTTACAAGACCGGACAGCTGGTCAGGCCTGGCACACACTAAGTCCAGCTGTGCGTTGCTTATTGCAGCTTGTCTTGCTGTAGCATCAACAACATGCACTGCTCTGTCTGGGGAAGGAACCCCAGAACTGTTGTATCTGTAGTGTATCCCCAGGCTGGGCACACGCAGAGGGCAGTGGATTGCAAGGCAGGGAGAGGGGGCAGGCAGAAAGGCTGAGAGCTCCTGCTGACAGCTCCTCGCAGAAGCAGGAATTGGCTTCTATTCATTTGATTTATTATCTTCCCTTCCATAAATGCAAGTTAGGAAACACTGGCTTTAAGACAAAACTAAAATAAACAAAAAAAACTTGTACCCATCTTGGCAACAACTATAGGGCTTCCTTTAAGACATCACACAGTGGGGGATTCAGACTACCTGAATCTGTTATTCAGGCAAAAGAAGTGGTATAACTACAGAGATAGTTATTAAACAGTTCTAATGGTAAAAAGAAAATTATCAACAACCTCTATATGTAACAAAGAGATGCAGTACCATCAAAGTTGTGAAACATCACGTTAGAGAATGGCCCCACAGACCAGCTACAAAACACCCTTGTGACCAAGCACCAGTGCAGTCCTTTGAAATGCCAGGGTTGTTAACATGTGGATTTCATTTAGCATTTTAAATGTAACTTAAAAAAAATAATCTTAGGTTAGAGTAGAGACAATAAGGGTGGGGGAAAGAAAACAAGAGAAAAAAAGCTTTTAGGAAGCATAGTATTGAGGTATGTGTATTGGGCTGTGTGAGACCTGTCCAGCTGGAATCGACATCAGCAGTCACATTGACAGGTGCTATTCAAGTGATGTCTCTATTCAGATGGGATTAGACGGCTGTCTGGCTGCTGGCTGAAAAATCATTACTTTTAGTGCCGTGTCCCCCTCGTCGGTTTTTGTTCTGCTCCCAACAGCGTGCAGTTGGGATACATTGTGCTCTCCCTCCCCTTGTACCCAGGTTTTGAGTAAATAGAATTCTCTCTGGTTGTTAAGCAGTTTTCTCTGAACCTTTTTTCTTGTTTCCTAACAGAGAATGATGGATTTGGTCATTTCTAAGGATCTTACCAGCTGTTTTGAGCATGAAGACAAAAACAAGCTTGGGGAGAATTTTTTTTCACTTTGGCTGTTCCCTGGTGTGCATGACTAAAACACCCATAATGTGGCATCAGTGCAAAGACTGAGGGATCTAATTTTCAGCTGCTGGAAACCAGCAGAGCCCAGTAAAATTCAGGGAGAGCTACACAGGTTTACATCTGATTGCAAATCACCCATGACAGATGCTATGTCCTTGCTTGGGGCAAGGTAACATGCACGATATGGCATCCACTGTCTTATTTTTCATTAAGAGCCAACAACCAGATAGAAAGCAGCATTTTTTCTATAAGAAAGAGGGGTCCACGCATAGCAGCTAAGTGGTGGCATTATGTTTTCCCTCTTCCCCCTTCTCTTGCTTCTTGCGGAGCCAGGCAGACTCCCAGCAGCACTCGGTCTATGGTTGGAGGGCATAGCTGTCATTCCATTAGGCTTGGCTAGGCCTGCGTTAAAGCGTGTCATACAAATTGAGGGGATCCAGCATATTGACAGACAGATATTTAGCATGTAATTGCACAGAAAGTGCAGCACGAAAGCTCGGGGAGGTAAGAGACTGGAGGATTTGAATTGCATGAGATCTATTTGGAGTGAAGTTTGGACTGCATTTCCAACGCCCGTTTGAGCTCCATAACAACAGGTGTGGTGGTGAGGCACAAATATATCATCCCACAGACACTGAGGGAGTGTGTCAGTGTTCAGCCCGTTCATCCTCCTGAAAAAGTTCCATGTGAGGCAGTATCTATTACCAAGCAAGCAGAGCCATCCTGTGGGTTGGTGCACAGCTCCCGTGCACAGATTTGTTTCTGGTAGGAAGCTGAGCTGCCTGCACTGGAGGCAGGAAAACTTCTGGACTGCCTTTTTGAACCATCCCTGTCTTTAGATACTTAGGTGTTCATTCCCCAACCATTCATCAGATGGATTTTGTTAACAGTAAACTTGTGAAAGGGAACTTTTAAAACAGGCTCAGGACATCTGATTCTGAGCTTAAGGTGCAGGAGTGAGGTGCAGAAGTGGTAGAAGGACTTTAATTAGCATTTAAATTAGCATTTAGTAAATTAGCGCCATAAACGAGCATTAGTAACATTATCTCAGCTGACACTTAAGAGATCCCGGTTTGGCTTCCAAGTTCTGCTGCAGGCTTTGTGGGGGTGTGACATCACTTTCTTTGCCCACTGACAACACGTACCCCTATCCTCAAGGACACAGTATTCCCTAAGGCTTCTGAGACAATAACCAGGCCAGGGAAATCCTAATTGAATTTATTAATTTGCATGAAGTTTCCTTTGCTTTAACTCCTACAAGCAGGAGAGCAGCAGCAGTGCTCCCCAGTGGTCAGAGCCCAGCTCTGGGCCTGGCGGTGTGCTGGTGTTGTACACGAGGTAAGGGGAGTGTTCCTGTCACGCTGCAGCTTACATAGATGATATAATATTGTAAGGAGCTGGGTGGAATGTAGCAACAAGCAGTGTGATTGATCATTGATGATAAGCTCTTGTCATGTTCACTTGATTTAGACTGTTTTAAGTGTATCATTTACTGATGTACCATTCGCTGCCTCTGTGAGAGACAGTACATTCCACAAAAAAGATTTTTTTTGTAAAAATGGTGTTGTTTGGTACCTCCATTTTTGAATGCCCAAACTGATCTGATTTCTTTATATAGCAAGGTATGCAAAATGAGAAGAGGTATGTGAGGATCTAGGTCCAGAGACTTCTTCCTTGCTAAAGCACAGCTCTCCTGAAAGTTGCAGAAGAGCTGCAGGTGAAATAGGATGTGCACAGTGAGTGTTGGCATGGGCGTGTGTCTGGGAATAGGGAAGGCATAAATAGCAGTGGGGTGCACCGTGGTCGCAGCTCGCACCACGTGAGTTTGCAGCAGATCTGATGGCCGGGATGGCTGGGCTCAGTTTGTCCCCATTTCTCTCAGGTCAGAAGGGGGCCTGGAAGATTTCTGTGGTGCTTGCAGACCATCAAGAAGAAAAAATGCCAAGCAAATGTAAAATGCACATTACTAATCAGGGGCTGTTTCTCTGCTGTTTGCAGCCACACCTTCTGTACACTTCCTCTTTGTGCAGCCCGGTCCAGGTCTCTGTCAGGCAACATGATAAAGGAATAAAGCTGCAAGTGGGATCACGTTTCCCTTCACTCTTTGTGTGTATGTGTGTGTGTGTCTTTGTTTTTCTGAGCTGTAGCTCAGGGGGGCTCATAAATCTTGGAGACGACTGCATTTTTTTTTCTCTCCTCCTGTATGACTGATGGTGCGAATTTATGTGTGGTATTTCTCTCCCCCAGCTTCATTCTGTTAAAATGAGACAGGAGGCCAGTAAATCTGCAGTGGGAGCTGTGCAGGGCTGAGGCTCCTCACCCCCTCCTCCTAGCAGCCTGAGGGCCAGTTGTTCCTAAAGGATAATGATTTTGGGTTTTCAGCCTGGGCTGGGGTGGCAGTTGCTTGGTTTTGCAGCAGGAGTGTGCTTTGCCCCTGTGTTTCAGCACGATGCAACATTGATGAGAAAGGGATGTATTTGTCCAAGCTGGCATCCAGAGTGGAGGTGGGGAAAATCTTTAGGAGTGAATCAGGAGGTATCCTAGCTCAGAAACCCAGCAGGAGCTCTCTTCATACTGTGCTTCGCCTTCACTCTACTGATGTGCTGAGATGTGCCCGAGGACACTGTCCATCACCGTTTGCCTCTTCCAACTGCAGTAACTGAGCTAAGGAAAAGTGTTTCAGAGTTTCAAAAGTTGTGTTACAGAAGGGAGCAGGAGGCATAAAAACTCTGAAGTGATTCTGCAAAAATATTGCACCTGCTTCTAACTCCTGATGTACTAAGGACACTTTTCCGGTGAGATCTCGGGAAGCTGATGGGTCTGGCTATTCCCAGCCTGTGGTTTCCTCTCTGTTCTACCTTTTTCTGCATACTTCTCAGAGAATACATGCTGCTGTCAGTATGTGCTCCAGGGTTCCCTGACCAAAGGAGTAATGTGAAATCAGTAGTTTTCTAGGGCAGGTTGCTGCATAGCCCAAACCCTGGGAGCATTGCAGCTCACAGGAGAATGCGCATCTTCCTGCTGATAAAGTAAATACCCAGTTCCTGCCACTGGAGGAGAGTTAGAGGGGTCAGCCCTGTGAGCAGATAGTGAGTGAGCAGCCAGCTAAGGCAGTGGGAGTCTAGCTGACAACAAATTAAAGGACTAGCAAAACTCTGGAGATCTGCCAGAGCAGCACTTGGGAAACAGCATCTCACTTACTCTAGCTGAAAAGGCATTAAAAGTTCCCCTTACGGTGCTGGCTGAAGTTTGCTGTACTCTCATTCTGCTGTAGTATCTGAGTGAATAATATCAAATGCTTATTCCTTCCATAAACCATTTAATTCCAGTAATGCAATACTTCTTTCCACACATAGCCTTGCTGCCTAGCTGTTTTATGCCTCTTCAGCTGCCTGGCATTAGCCTCCTCCTAAACAGAGTAATCCACACCCTCCCCCATACAGAGGAGCTCCTGCTCCAACCTGAGCTTTAGGAACCTTCAGTATCAAAATTCACAGACATGCCTCTGTTTTGTATATAATGACATGAAAATTAAATGCATTGTATTAGACTAAACAGTGTTTAAAACATTTGGATGATTATGGGTATTATTTACTACTCTAATATGTCTGCACCTAGCTACTAGACCTGGAAATATGTTTTTAGCAATCAACTAATGTTTTGCTAATATGCAGTAGTATTTTAATGCAATTATGCTGAAAGTTGAAGAGCTGATGCTAGCAGGTAACTCTGTTTCATGTTGTCATGGTTTTATGATTTTTGTTACTGGTATTCTACATCATAACATCAGGTAGCACACTGGGAGTTGAAGAGTTAATGCTCCAGTTCTGTGGATCATTGTTAGTTCCAGGTATACCTGTCTCAGAAGAGAAGAACAACTACATATCCCCAAGGTCTTTGCTCTGCTCTGTTTCTGTTTTCCATTCATAGGGAAAGATAAAACTGTTCACAGGTCACAAGATGTCCCTTTCTTTTTACCACTCATCACTGCAGTGTGTGCTCCCTTGCTGTCTACCTTCAGCATTAGAGTAAGGCCTTTGGTATTCGACTCTCTCTCATTTATTTGATTTACTATCTTCAGTTCCAATTATATTGTGTTATATTGCATTATCTTGCATTCCACTATCCTATTTAATGAATTAGTTTACAATTTTAGCTTGTTGCCACTGTTTAGTTTTTAGTCCCATCTTCCTACTCCCCTTGCCCCTATCTCAGGGTTTTGGTCCCCCCGCCCCATTTGGTCACGGAACCAGGCCAAACTGGGCCAGAACACAGACACACATTTAGCACTTTCACATCTATACAGAGACATTATCAAAGGCAAAAGAATTCAGAGACCTGACCAATGAAGTTTAATTTTCCTTGCACAGTTTTCCCCCATGATGTTTATCTAACATGTTTATCAGATTGAGTTGTCTTTTCCCTGCTCTCTGAGTACCAGAAGCAATGCAAAATGAGCAGGGTTAGAAGAGTTTTCTGGAAGGTTGCTGACACTTTGCTTTGTATGTTCCTGGAGGAATTTGGCCACAGCAGTTCGGGCACTGGGGAGCTCTGACCTGAGAGACAGAATAATCATTTCAGGTCTCACCTCCACCTGAAGGGCTAACCACATCACATGGCCCAGTTTAATCAGTTTAAAATGTTTTAAAACCAATCTGGTTTAGCTAAGCTTATTAAACACCATCCATCTACTTCATTTGCAGCACAGCAGAGTTGTTCAGAGCCTGCAGAATTGGAAGCGTGCATACTGGGTCTCCTGGGTCAGGCACATATGGCACTTCCCACACATGCACACCTTGGAGCTATCTGCATGACAGAGCTGGCTCCAGCCTGCTCAGGAGCACAACCAAGGGCTCACCACTCTCCCACAATTGCAGTCAGCCCTTGGCTAACCTGCCCACACAGGGACAGTGATACCTGGGTGCAGCTCAGTGCGATGAGGACATGTGTGTGCCTATGAAAGCTGACACAGGCGGCCATCAGGATTTATCTGGAGCTCAGGTAACACTGCATGAGTTTGTTGGGTTCATTTTGGTCCTTGTTTGGAAATAATGTCGGTTTGAGAGCAAAACATCCAAAATCTAGTATCTCTGTCCTGCTGGTTGGCGCTTTGTGCCTTTCACTAGAGCATTAATCAAACATGAAAATGAAATGTGGATGATGGCCTTTCAGAGATTTGCCTCTGTATGAACCATGTGCTGTCTCTAAAGTCCAGAGATCAGGCCTAGCTTTGGCTCTGCCCTGGGTCTATTCCCTGGCTGTGCTCTGTCCCTTAACCCTCTGGCTGATGTTTTAAAAGGTGGTTAATGGCCAACTGCAACTAAATATTCAGGGCGATGGGATCCCCTGAGCAGCTTTCAACTCCTGGACCATGAAAGCATGAGGACAGCAGTGCTCCCTGGACAGGCCAAGCTGAGTGACCACAGCTGAGCTTTGTTATCATTCCGGAGTGTGAGGTTCACCTACCCGGAGCAGTGTCTGGTTGCTGGAAGGGCCATGCAGACATCCATAAATCTTTGGTGTAACTTTGATGCGTATAAGCGGCTTTGCTGACAAATTGGCACCCACCTCCCTCCCCCTCACAACGTGACTCTCACACCGCAGGCTGCTAAGAGCTATTTCAGACCCTGGAACAAATGAAATATTTGTCTCTCCCTTGCCCTGGCAGTTGCTTCAACACCATCGTTTTCCCTTCCCCCCAGGTTGTGTGTTTCAGTGTAGGAGCCCTGAGCCAGCAGCAGCAGCTGCAAAAGGTGGGAGCAGGCTGGGTGATGCCGCATCCCTCCAGCCACCCTTCGCATCGCTGAGTGCTGGCCCAGCCACCCTTCCTCTCCCCGCTACCTGCTGCCTTGCATCCAGTTACTGCTGCTTCAAGTCGACCCCAGATTTCTCCACTTCTTGCCATCATTCCCCATTAACAAACCATCCATTTTTAATGCCACATGATACAGAAATGTCCTGATGCTCTTTGGATCTCTTTCCATCCACACTCACCCAGAGTTGGGGCACCTAGGAACTATCCTGTGCCAAAAGGAGGAGGTATGTTGGTAAAGGGCCCCAGGACCTAACAAGTGTACTGGTGTGAGGTGTGTGCATGGGTAACAGAGGCACAGGGAAAGAGGAGATGACATACAGTCACTGTGCTCCATCCATTGCCGAACACCGACTGCTGTACAGAATGCAGAGTAGTGACTGCAGAGACTGATTTTCTTTAAAGCCTTTGCTTTGGCTATCTATTTTTCCTTTTACTTGCCAAAATGCTCTTAGACACAATCTGTCTTAAAAACAACAAACTCTCCTTCCATTAGCTCAGTTAAAGCTTTCCTGCAAGCTTTCAATTATGAAGAGACAAGGAAAACCAGAGAGGGAGAATGAGCACAGGACAATCAGACATGTGGTTGTTGTGACAAAAAAGAATTTCAAGTCAAGAAATGTGAGACATTTAGAACAATACAGTTATTACTTAGTGGAATAGCTGCCTGACAAGCAGGTAAGACCAGTATAATCCTTGATCATTATGTAAAGCAGACACAAAACAAGAGCACAGAAAATACATAGTAGGCTCTTTGCTTGACAATTTAAATCCTAAAGGTACAATAGCTGTACAGAACAGAATCAAGCGCACAGCAATAGCTATGAATGAGCATACAATTCTTGCCGTGGGATATGGATATACCTAATACCAACCAGTGCTAATGTGGGTGAGTCCGTGAAACACGCTTCTCTTGCCAGTATACCTGTGCTTCATCTTGTTTCTGTGTGCCGAAGCTGAAGCTCTGGCAGAAATGGGCCAAATGAAACCTTGCAGAGATGAACAGGAGTGGTGTATGGGAATTGCTGAATCACGGCCTGAACCTCT
>JAOWBP010004343.1:856846-870795 GCA_028571105.1 Tragopan temminckii
CTGGCTTCCCCAGTGCCGGTGTCTGCCAGGAATCTGCTCCCTGCCGTAACCCTGGGAGCACTTCTTAGCAGTCCCTTGGGCTTAATGTATCATTTCTGTTCCCTGCAGTTTGTTATGTCTCAAGCAGAGTTTGCACCAAGGCCCCCAGCCAGCCTCCGGTGATGTCCTGGGTTATAGTATAGGACCTCGCACCCTGCAAGCACCTGCTTTGTCATCCCGAGGTGCCTAGGCATTCACAGTTGCCACGAAGAAACCCACAGTGCTCTGCTCCTGCTTTGCATGGGATATGTGTGATGATAGGAAGCGGGAAATTTGCCAGGCTATGAAAACTTCTCATCCTTAAGGAAATAAGTCCCTGCAGGGAGCCGTTCCTGAGGAGTGGGCAAGGCAGCTTGGGAAGAGAGTCCAGGAATGCGGGACGCCTGCTTGCCAAGGAAGCACCGCGTCTGCCGGCTCGAAAGGGAAGAATTAGTGGAATGCTTGGGGGATCCAAGCTATGTCATTGTGAGATAGGAACTGCTAGGATTAGGAAGAAGCCATTAATGGAGGAGGGTTACAGACTACCCCCAGTCAGTGATCATGGGAACTTGGCACATTCTGGAGGAGAAGAGCCGAGACGTACAAGTGATCTGGGGTGTTTTGGTAAGTTGGGCACTGAGCAGCAAGGCTGTAAAGGGCCTGAGCTGCATGGTGGCAGGCCAGGAAAACAGATGTTTTTATAGCATCTGATCATCAGAAAATGATCAGAGATATGTGTTGCTCCCTGAACTACCCACAGTTCTAATATTAACTTTAAAAGAAAAAAATTAAAGCCATCAGGCTTCAGATCATCCATGCAGCTTTCAGCGGATAGGGAACAGTGCTCTGGGGACCGAGAGGGACAAGAAGGTTAAGAAGGATGGGCTCTGGAAACTAAGAACTGAGACAGAGGCTTGTCCCCTGAGTGCTCCAAAGAGGAGAGTGTCTGAGCAGGCATCTGGAGTGTGAGGAGGCAGTCAGGTAGCAGGATGATGCTAGATGATGCTGAGTAGAAGAAGGGTAAGCTGGGCGTGGAAGAGTTTGGGAGAAAATGACTGGATTTTAGTGGGCTGTGAGTGTCAGTCTGCAGATATCTAGGGGGGAACACAGGGAAAGTAATTTTCAGTGGCCAGCATTATACCATAAATTCTTTGCTCCAAGTTTTGTAATTGCTTTGGTTTCCATAACACACCTAGCTCTTCTCTACTACTTGACGTCACTCTTTACCATAGTGATAGTAAAATTCCAAGTCCTAAAGCAAACAGAGAAACAAAGTGACTCATTTGTGTTTTGTCAGAGATTCTCCAGCAGGTGATGTTAAACGTGAATTCATAGTCATAAATACAACGATTTTATTGCATGTATTAATTGCACATACTAGTGTAATGCTACATAATGATTCTATGCACTAATGACTTATATATATATATACACCTCAAATTATTTATTTTATTGAGGTTTTCAAAGCAGACTGTCTAACAAAACTGAAGTCTAAGCAGAAGAGTGTGACATCTGTTTAGGAAAGATTCACTCAAAGACTACAATTCTTCAAATCTTGGCCATGTTGAAGCTTGCATGGAGGGGATAAGAGAATGGAGTTTGAAAGAAAAAAAAACCACCCTGTTTGTTAGTTTTATTAGGAAGGTATTTTAATGATAATTTTCCCCTCTGTTCTTTCACAGAGTGATAAGAATCTCTTTTCTTCTTCTTTCTTGGAGGGCACTGGAAGCCATCATGGGTCAGCTAGACTGCCCTTTATCCTTTCCCATCCATCACGGTTCTGGCTGGTGATGGGTTCAAGGTGTTGCAGGTTTGAGATCCTAGGCAGTTCCTAATGCCTCCTCCACACACTGAAGCCTGCCTTGTTTTTTCAGTAATCCAACCTTTCCCCTTCACCCACAAAAGAGTTTAAGGCATCTGCTGCCACAGCTTTCTGAAGAGAACGCGAAGGCTGATAAAGAGTTTTTGTTGCGCTTTGATTTCTAGGGGAAAATTTCATCCTAGGAATAATGTCACACTGACACATTTTTCTCAAAGGGTAAAAAGGAAGCATGAAAAATCCCAGGAATATAATTTATAGCTGGCTTCAGAGCTGTTGTGGGATTAGAAAGGCCAAACAGGGCACAATAATAAACGTGCCCAAAGATTTTATTTTTCAGGGTCATAGATGAGGCATGGAAGTAAAATCCTATCCTGTGCAGCCCAAGAACTTCAGTGACTTCTGAACTGTCACGTCTTGGTTTAAACCACACCCGCCTGCACACTTTGCTTGGGGTGTTTAGCTCGGTCCAAAGGGTCTGAGAGGAAACTGAGAATGACATGGTCAGCACATTAGCAGCGAGGCTTCCAAGTGCTAGGCAAGACAATTTTTGCCTCTCGACCATGCTTTTCTGTAACAGCATCTGTGAACTGATGTAGTGATTGCACAGGGTGAGAGAGAGCCTTCCACAGGGGCATCTGGGAAAGCTGGGGAGAGAATATCATCCCAAAGTTGTTCAACGTTAAGCATCACACCCTTACCATTATTTAACTTTACGTGATCGCTAGCAGGATAATCGGTGTTTAACATCTGTATTATACATCGTTCTTGAGGACGGTGTTGACAGTGCTGCCTCTGACGCAGCCTGAATGGTAAATGCTCTGTGTGCCCTGCCCAAGATAGAAATCTCTGATCTTTTCTTCAGTCAGACTTGCTCGTTTCCTCTCCGACTGAGGTGTAACTTCTGAGTGAGCTGTGAAACCATGGGGTTGCTGCCATAAATGCGAACAGACAGAAACATGTGTAGATGTTAAGCAGGAAGAGCTTTGCCAAATAGATCCTTGACGTTTATACCGTCGCCTTGAACTTAATGGTGGTGAGATTACAAACCTAATACCCCAGACTGCAGGGTAATTCCTTTGGGACCGTGCATACTACATCTGGATCAACACAGTCTGAGGTCTCAGCAGATTTTTGTGAAAGTGTGGTTAAAGATATTAAATGCAAACTCTTACAGGGGCAACAGTGTTGAAACTCCTCCCTGCTCCTTGCAACAACCCCTAGACACAGAGCTGCCAATGGCCAGGATGGAGAGGCTCCGTAAATCTCATTCACACCTTCAGAGTGCTCCTCCTGGTCTCAGTCTGCAAAGGGAACTTTCTTCAGGATCCCTTTGTACAGAATATGCAGACAATGACATTTTTGTCTTGGTTTTCATTTCATATTATTGCACCAGTTGTCCTGGATAAGATCATAAACTTGTCCTCACTGGTAATGTGCTTTCACAATGTCTGGAGGAGGCAGAGGGAGTTTAAAATTAATGCACTTCCTAGCATGAAATTATTCATGGCTCAACACTTGTAATTACCAGGGCCAAGTTTAGGAAGCCCATAGTTATGAGGAATTTGATATTTTAAGACTTAAAACAAACGTTTTACAAGTTTTATCCTTTGCCTACTGCAGAATGTATTATGTCCTGGTAAAACAGCAGTGTGCGCGTATCATCCCCAGCCAGTCCCATCAGCTCATCACACCTGTCAGCCATTCGTCACCAAACCATTGCCCATGAGATGATCAAATCCAATTGAGGTGGGGGGAGGCCAGTCCAGCCATTGTGCTGATTCCCCACCCTGAGAAGCAGGCTCCTGTGGGCCCAAGGCATCCTGTGCAAAGTTCGAAGCTTTTTGGAAAGTAGTAAGATCAGACCAATTAGGGCTGTCTGCCTACACTGCACCTGTGTCAGGAGACCTGCTCACCCCATTCCCTCCTGGGCATGCCCTGCCTGCTGCCCTGGCTTTGGGCTCCTCTCACCATCCCAGGCTGGTTCTGGCGTAATTCCACTGCAGTTCTCCCTCATTCACGTTAATGCAGGATCAGAATTTGGCCCACTTGCCGTTCTGTAGCAAAAAGGGACTGGCTGTAGGCTGCATGGGGAATAGAGCTTGATTCAATATTTAATCCAAGTTCTTAAATCGTATCACATTACCGCCTCTTCATTCCCTTTGTTACTCCGTGATTTGTTATGTGCTCTGGGGGGTCCCACACAATTCCTGAGTGCTTCTGCAGCTGAGTCAAAGCCGTTCCTGCTCTCGTGGGAGATCGAGGTACCACGCAGTGCACGGTTTGTCTTCAGGGGAAGTGTTTTCACACCAATACCTGCTGCTATTCCTCACCATGCAGCACGTGGCTGCTAGGTTCTTCTTCTGCACCAGCAGTTCTGCTCTGCATCCCTCTCCCACTGTTTCGTTCAGAGAAAAGGGTTTGGAGTTCAGTTTGTACTGAGAAATTATGGGGGAGTCACTATCAGGCAAATAAATATTTTTTACCTTATTTAAGAGTTGAAGGACTTGCTTCTGTCTCTCTTCAAGTGTCCCTTACACTTTCAAACCAGGAGATGTATGAATATCTCAGATCAGATTCAGTTTTGAGCGACACGTTTCAAGGTGCCTGGCATTTTGGCAGTGGCTGAACATGGTCTCCAGAATGCTTTTTGTGTTGGAGTTCATTTGCTTCGTGGTTGTGATTGGAGCTGTGAGAGGGAAAGGGGTTGGAGTTGCTGTTCTGCGTCTGTGTCTGTGAGGAGATGCAGTGAGAAGATTCCTCACGCTGCGAGGTTTATTATCTGAAAGGAAACGGGAATGTGTTTTGTGTGTTCCTTTTATAAACACAGTGTAAGTTGTTACTAAATGACAAGCAGGACAGTTGATTGTTAGTGTTTCTTATGAAGGCTAAGAGGTCCTCCAAAACCCTGCGACATCTTCCTCTCATCTGGTTGTACCCATTTCTAGTATACCCTATTCATATGTATAAAATGCATATTTTTCAGCATTTAGCCTCCCTTTAGGAGTAAATTACAAACAAGACCTTCATATGATACACAGCCAAAACAACCCAATTTTATCACAAAACTGGGCCAGTGTTTGTGGAGGAACCACATCCACAGCTAAGTGAAGCTTTTGAAGGCTGCGCTGGTTCCTCTGGACTGAGGGGGAAGCGCTGGGCTGCAGCAGGCAGTGCAGCCTCCAGCAGCCTTTGCAGCAGAGCAGAGCTGCCGCTGCCTGGGGAAGGCCTGCTGCTTCCCTGCGTTATACGTGAGGAACACCATTGATAAAGCATAAAAAAGGCTTGCTCTGCATTTTGCATTCATTGCTCAGTTTGCCACAAGCATAGGATGACGTGCTTGATAGTGTGTCTGCATATCACAGAAAAAAGTCTTAGTAGAGGATATTATATATTATTATATTATATATATTATAAATAAAATTCAGGAAAACACAACGATGTACCAACCTGTTGGTGCCCCATTGTGCAATAATTCAGCCTCTCTCCTGGCTCTATGAGCAGCGCAGCATACACGAGGCATTAACATATACCACAGAGTCAAAAATGATTTCAGACAACATATCCTGCTTTGGCTGAGGTACTCTGAGGGCTGTCAAACAGTGTCACTCAGAGATTTATGCCATTCTTGGAAGGACAAGTCCTGGAATGTGTATATGGGAACCACATAGGCAGACAAACACGGTTCCATCCAGACATTGTGAATTAATGCCATGGACGAGTGTTTGGATTTTAAAATATCTGTCCTAGTTTAAGGCTACCAGATGCCAGCTTCCATCTTTCCAGGAACAGAACCTGACCCTCTGTAGCAGTACCTGTCAAGATCTCTGCTTTAATCATTTCAGATGGACATAGGAAAAATCAATCTGTCCTACTGAGAAAAAACTTTTGAGATCACCCCTCGAGAAGGATTGCAAGTAATCCCTGTGCAAAGGCTCTGTAAAGTGATCTCTTTCAAAATCATATGTATGAAATTAGTTGTAATCTGCATGGTAACGACCCACATTTTCAGCTTGACTTGCATGGCACGATAAGGAGAGCACAGATGGTTCCAATGGAAGAATTTCTACGTACCGCTTAATGTGCAGTACTGAGATCTTCATTGCATCTCAAAGACTGTTCCATGAAAACCTGCAGAATAAATTGAGAATGATGGTATTTTTCTGGCAGATCTTGACCCCATGCCCTTTGAGATAAGTGACTAATCTCCCATTAATTTTAGTGGTACAGGATTAGCACTTCATAACTTAGGACCTAATTTTTGTTTGTGGCCATAAACTCTAATATTAAGGAAAATGAACCTACAGCGGGAACTGCTCAGGGAGCCTTACTTTGCAAGCAGGTCACTGGAGAACTTTTTTATGCTAGCTGATGCTTTTATTCTTATGCAGTGTAATAAAGGCAAACTTTTAATTATCCTTCAGAGCACTGCTGAGAGACAGAGTGGAAGGTGATGGGGGTCTGGTTTAGATAGAGCCCCTTGTGCAGAGGAATCACATTGCGGGCACATGGAGCAGGCATCAAGCACCATCATACTGAGCCAAGGTGAGAACATTGACTGAAAACAGCAGGATGTTCAAAAACAGAGTACTGGTGAGAAAGAAGAAGTTTTGAGGAACTCATCCTCATGCCCAGGGCATGCAGATCTACAGACATGGAGGAGATCCTGGATCCGGGTTGGCCTGCCCAGCAGCCAGAGTTTGCACAGTCCTGGACTCATGCAGCAGCAAAACCTTGATGCACGGAGCCCAGTTCTCTACCAGCTCCCATCTCATCACACACAGAAACGGCGCGGAGTTGTGTCTAATCGGGTACCTGCAGGGCAGGAGCACATTCTCTTCTCCTAAAGGAATCACCTGTGGGAATGCACAGAAGTTGAATCATGAAGTTGGTCTTTCCCAGTTACACAAGAGGACTGTGATCCATTTGAAATAAATTCTTATCAGATAAAGAATGAAATTTGGAGTGAAGTGCAAATTGTCCCATTTGTTGATGCCACTGTTAAGAGCCTTTCCTCCTGGCCCACATCTCTGCTGAAGGAGAGCTAACAGAAAACTGGGAATTGTAAAAAAAAACAACAATCAAAACAATGTAAAACCAGGATGGTGTGAATCTAAAAGAGAAAAATGGAGGTTCATAGGCATATCCACTTACTGAGAGGAAAAAAGACAACCTGTTAAGAAAAGAGTAAGTGAAAAGAACCTCATCAGGAAGAAGAAAATGCTATCACTTCTGCTTATAATATTATCAGAAAACTATAGAAACCATGAGGGAGTCTTTCTAAAAGAGCTGATAAGATAAGTGTTCTATCACCTCCATGATCTGAGTGGAGCACCAGCGTTTTGTTTTTGCTAATAATCTCATTTATCTCTTGTGGTCTAACGTCTCTGGTAAGAGGCAAAGAACACGTGGGGTTTTCTCCTTTGTGTTTGCAGTAGGCAAAGGATGGTTGGATGGCGTGAGCAGGTCTGGGGGCACAGCCCTGGTGCTGTCCCAGCCCTGCTGAGTGACTGCAGCCAAGTCTGGCCACCTCCTTGTACCCGTGTTTCCCTTTAGACCACAGCAGAGCTTTTCAGCAGACTGAGTTCTTGCACATCAGAGGAACAGCTGGATTTCAGAGATCTCATCCCACTTACTTGAGGGCCGTGAGATAAAGTCAAGCAAGAGCACCACAACAGCCCTGTCTACCATGTCCCGTTCAGCAGCACAAAAGAGATCCCAGGAGTCCTGCCTCCAACCTCCTCTCTCTTGCAACACTGGAAATATTTTATGTACAACCCAGTTAATTAAAATTTTGCCAGTAGACACTTGAAGTACTGAAAACTAATATGCACCTGCCAGGTCTAAAGAAATTTTCTTCAGAGAAACTATTGGATCAACATACACTTAAACCTGGCCTGTAAATGTTTTGGCCCCGGGGCTTTTCTCATAGTACATTTTAAAAATGTCATCTCAAGTTAATCCTCCTCCTAACAGTTGGTAGATACGGTTTATCTGATTGAAACGACAGGACAAAGGGATTTTACTGACTTTATTTTCATTATCATTAAAGTAAATGTTTTCGCATGTCTGAAAAAAAAAAGGTGTTGGAAAGTTATCTTATGCCATGGAATAGAAATTGCCTCATGCAAATCTTGATTCAATGTTATTATACACTACTGTAAATAACGTAGTGTTGATTCAGAGAGATCAGCGGGAGGGGATATTGCTGCTAGTTTGTTCATTTGTTTCCCGATCCTGCTGGGGCACTTGAATTCCAGCTGCTGGCTTTGCTGGTTACAGGACCACTTCCCTAAGCGTGTAGGCTTTAAGGCTGAGCAGCACTGCTGAGGACAGTCCATGTTTCATGGCTGTTTTCTCCTGCCCTGGTGTGTAATCCCATCTCCTCCCACAGGAAGGTACAGATAATGGGGCAGTGAAACTCATGTACACTATCTGTGCTAGACTGATCACTGAGTTAGTCAGAGGCATAGATTTAAGTAGGTACATTGAGCCCGGCTGGGGGGTATACTGCAGGCAGATCGAGTAAAACACGCTAATACAGTGTCCTCAAGGGCTTTGTTAGGTGAGAAAAGTCCTGCACAGCAGTGCCCTTGATGAAAGGTTAACCCTCCACACTTTGCCCTCGTTAGGACAAAGATATTCTATTAATGAATGAGAAGCAAAATCCCATTCATATCCAAAATGGCAAGATAAGACAATAGGCAGCTCTCTCAGGAGACCGTTCAAAGTTGCCTTGTGTTTAATTTTAACCTTTTGTTTTAATGCTAGTTGCCCGCAGCTGTGTTTTTGTTGGGATTTCACTTCTGACACAGGTGCCTGGGGATTGGGCACATCTCAGTCCTCTCTTCCCACTAACACTGGCTGGTGCAGGACACCTGTGAGACCAGACACATGGCTGTGCGGTACGGCCCAGGAAAGAGCCTGGCTTTCCTTTCTAATGAGCAAAGCACAGCGGTGTAAAGCATGAAGGATGTCTGCGTAAGTCCCTGCAGAGCATGGGCACAGAGAGCAGGAATGGCCCAGACCTCCCTTTCTTAGCAATGCTTCGTGGCCCCATAAACAGAGATCATTAACAAAAATCCCTTGGCCTCCCTAGCTTAACTCTCTCTACAGGGCTGTATTTGGGAATAGAAATGGGATCTGGCAATTTTAAAGATTCAGATTCCTTAATCATTCATGGTGTGAGAATGTCACTGAATGAGGATCCGCACATAAGCCCCCAAGATGGGAAAATACTGGGAGCTTTTGGTTGCTAAGGAATAAATGACATTAAACGGAGCACATATCCTTTCCCCATGCAGCATCTGTCTGGTGGGAATGAGCAGCCCTGAGTCTGGTATGCACTGGTTCGGTGTCTCTAGAAACATCTGGACAGAAAGACAGGAGTGGGGCTTTGATTACTGTTCTGCACATTTCCTGCTGCAAAGCCCTGGTTCCTTCCATCCTCTCATTCCCCTCTCATGATGTGATGGGGAAACCTACCTTCAGAGGATTAAGAGACTCGTTCCACAGTTGCTGTGACAGCGGTGGAGGCGGAACACACAGGTGCCGCTGTGGGGCAACAGAGCCCAAAGAGCAGCTGGTAGGTACACACCTGCCATGGAGGCATGCAGGAGGGCACCTCTATCTGCCATCAGAAGTGAAGAAACATATGCCGCCCAGACACAGCCTGCCTCTCTGGCTTTCCAGCTCTTCTCTGAAGGCTGTCTCCCGCTCTGGTCTCCCTCTGCCCATTGAAGTTGGTTTGTACAGAACACAGAACCAAAGCCAGGCCTCCATCACTGGGGCCAAGATGTTTAAATTCGCCAGAGGTGTCGGGATCCCTGCTGCGGAGGCAGCTCCCTTTCCATGTCAATGTGGATACCAAACACATGTAGTGCTATAGCAGGAAATGGGCCTATTTTGAACCCAAATGTTCAGATTTCTGCTAAGGTATACTTAGACTAGAGGAGCAAGCCAGAAATGGTGTTGTGGAAACAGGAAAAGCAACACCACAACGCAACCATTCTTGGGGCCTTCTCTTTGGTTTTCTCTGGATAGGTTTGCCTCTGGCTGCTCTCTGTGTAATCTACAGCTGTCTGAGTCTAATGAGCTAAATGACTGTAAGAGCCTCGCTTGGGTGCTCCTTGGCTTAACAGCTCCAGCTGCACACAGGAGAGCGGGGGGCTGAGTCAGGGATTTTGTGAAGGCAGCAGCGCATGCTGGAATGGCCACACGGTGCATAAAGGGTTGCACCAGCTGCAGACCTGGGACTGTAAGAAAAATGTGTGGGGAGGGCGAGCACAGAGATGGGCACACGGAGCAAGCAGCTCTGCATTTTTAGGCTTCTTCAGAGCTTTTGTATTTCTCTCTGTCCAGCTAGCTGAGGCTTAGACTAATGAGTGAATTGTAGTTGCTTGTTGGCTGGGGAAGAACTTGAGGCTTGAGGCTACAGCAAATACTCGTCCAGACTTTCAGAGACTGGGACGTTTCAATGCCTACAAAGGTGAAAGTGTTATTCAGCATTGCCTCCATCCTTCACTGAATCACTGAATCACAGAATCAACCTTCTAGATGCTGAGTGTTTGTTAGGCAGACTGACAGTGAAGAAGTAGCTTTGGTGAGCACAGCCTAGTACATATGTTGGGCTTAAACAGTAAAAGGGGTCAGATGGGAAAATGGAAAGTGGGTTTTATTGTAGACCAGATGAAAAGAGCTGGAAGTAAGGTTTACAGGGAGAGCAGGTTCTAATTCTCTTTTTACCGAGCACAGGTACGCCCAGGAACAAGATAAGAATACAGATTTGCGTATGCTTTATGCAAATGGCAGCATTTGATATAAAATACATCAGCAATACTCAAAATCAAACACTAATAGCTTTTGTTTTAGTCATTGTAGAAGGGCTGTATCAGGAACCATGTCATTTAAAACACTATAAAACCATTCGAGGTGGAGGGGTGGGGAAAAAGGACGAATGAATAAAGGATCCTGTTTTCATATGCTTTAAAGGTCTGTTCTTATTTGTGAAACTGGAATAATAGTATTTTCAAATTTTTACGAAAATGTGATTGGAATCAGGAACAAAGGGTTTTTTAACGTGTGCCAGACATTTACAGGATCTGTGTTGATCCTGAAAATAACAAGAACTGAAGAGATCCTATTATTGCAGAGAGGTTTTCATGTCAGTGGTCACTTCATCTTGGTGAGACCATATTTATAAGAACACTTAGAATTATCTTGTAAGCTACGAATACAGTGGGAAGGGTCTGTTGGAAACATTTGTTTCTTCTTTCCTCCTTCCAAAGTTCAGCTGATGTATTCAAGTAGCTATAGGAGGAAACAGGGTTAGCTGTTCACGGTGTGTTCAAGAACATTAATCATAACAGATAAAAAGATGGATATTGAGTTATTTACTGCCACTCATTAAGGTTTTGGACATTGAGTATACCCATTGGTAAAAAGCAGTTGTGAGTTTGAATCAGGCTCTGCACTCTCTTGTCAAATTTTCTCCCTGAATATGATTTTCATCCTGGAGTTTTTCCCAGAGCCCAAGAGAGAATAGCTAGGAGAATCTGCTGACAAGCTCACAGGCTTCAGTTCACTTTGCTGTCAGGTTGCAGACCCACAGAGAAGTGGGAGAGTTGTCAAGCAAAAAATGGACAAAGTCACAGCATAGAACAGGTAAGTATTTATACCCACTTCATCAGCTGCATCATCAGAACTTGGCCTGAGGTGTAGTGAAATCTGTGAGTTCCAGTGGGAGGCAGAGTTACTCTAGGTTTGAGCAGGTAGGTGAAGCTGGGAGAAAGGAACTACAGTAAATGATCCCAAATGGCAGTGCTAAGCAGGTGGGTGTTTGTACTATGAAAAATCATAAGGAACACAAAAGTCAGCCAATCATCATAAAATCTTTCCTATTTAAATGTAACCCAGTTTAAAATTAACTACCTGGCAAATGAGATCTTGAGATTCTTCACTGTACATCCGAAAGAGGTGGTAGAAACTCTCCTTATCTGTCCTTGAATACGGGCTAAGGCAAATAAGAAACCTTCCCAGGGACGGCCCATCCTCCAGCACCATTACCCAAGCTGCAGAGATGTTTTGTGGGAAGGGTTTGGGATGCTGAGTCAGCACTACGCTGCTGGTAGCTCTGGCTTTTCCATGGATGGTTCCTGTGTACTATGAAGCGTTGTTTATCTGCTGCAGCCCAGCCCAGCTGGATTGCAGGCAACATGAGAAATAAATGGGATTCTAGCAGCATTATGTCACTTGATGGGTTTAAGAGACAGCTAGACTGTTTTATGAGAAGAAAGGAGGTTTGCAGATGCGAGGACAAAGCAAGGAGGTGTGTTTGAGATAAACCTAAGGGGCCAGACTCATTGGACCAAGTGGCCTTTTCCTGCCTTGCAAGTCTTTGCTTCCTCACATCTATTTACAGACTGTAGCGTGCTGAGGTCCAGCGCGCAGCCATGCACTGAGGTGTGCCTGCTGCAGAGCACAGGGGGATCATTATAGAAAAAACAGTTCTCAGGGTGCAGAAGACTGAAAATGGTCAATAGGACAGTTTAGATGCAGATAAGGTTGTTCCTCTAATTAGATTTGACTATCTTACAAGTTACATAAAAATTCCTTACTTTCTGCACTTCTGCACTTTTGACAAAAGAAAGGCAATTACTTGCAGAACTCAATTTCTGGGGAGCAAATTCTGGATCCCCACAGCATCTAGCCTTGCCCATCTCACTAGAATCCTGAAATGTAAGATTGTCAGGCCCCTGAGACCCATCTCCTCATTCCTCTTCAATTTCTGACTCCCCTCAGGAGCACTTACTCTGCCCAAGGCAATGAACTCTCACAAACCATACCCTCTTCAGGCGATTCACAGCTCACTTTCTAGACAAATGCAATTCTCCTTAAAACCTAATTTCTTAATCTTTTCTTTTCCCCAGCCACAATGATAATCAGAGCACTTTGCATCAAAGAAATTTGACTCCCTTACAACATTCATTAAGCCTTCCAACCTGTCTGCCGTGATCACTCACGTAATTACATCAGTGTCATATTTAAAGCTGGCAGTGGGAAGAAGGCATACCATGGAGATGTCTCAATTTGTTTTTCATTGCTGCTGCCCTTTGTGCCTGTCAGAGCCTTCCTGGCCTTCAGCCTCCTCCTGTGTGCATCTACGGGAGTTGTTTTGTTCTTGATCATGACCAGCAGAGAAAAGGGATGAGAAAGAAATGATGCAGTACGATACCACAGAAAATATAGGATATGCTCATTTTTTCATTCTGTCCTATGTTCATGTCAATGTCTACCAACTTCATATCATGAGTTTCCATGGCTTTAGGTCAAGGCGCCATGACCTTGTATTTTGATAGAGGATCGTCTGTACACTGATGATGCTCTTAAATCATAATTTCATTTTAGTAAAGCCAGAGCTTTTCTACATGCTTTGAGCTACAGGGAGAAAAGATCAATGTCAGTAGAGTTGCTAATACTCTCCTCTGGCAAGGACACATCTAATAGCTCCTGGGACAACCATGATGGGCAGGGTTTGTGTCCACCTCCCTTCTGCACAAACCTAAGAAGAAGGAACCAAAAGTGCCTTAGAGTTTGTAAAATCAACAAGTGAGCTTTACTCCCCATCTTCCTCCGGTTCTTGCTCACTATGGTAGGACCTCAAGCAGAAGTCTCAGGAGATTGTCCCTCTGTCCTGAGCAGAGGCAACACAAAAATACTACAGACCCCTGGCAGAATGTGTTCCCAAGGGACTTCTAACCCCTGTTTGCTGGCACAGGCAGCTCAGACATGTTTGCAGAGGTTTATGTCTCCAGTTCCCCACATCTCCTGTGGAGATTCAAAGCCATTTCCCCAGTGAGCTGCCCAGCAAGTTGATCCATCTGTACCAATGTTGTTACAGATTCTGTTGTCCATTTTTAAGAAAAATTATTTATACTGCTCTTTGAAAAAAATGAAACATTAATTTCGTGTAAGAGTGGAGCTCACATCTTGGGACTGTTCCTCCAGCTCCAGCAGAAGGGAACACACACAGGCAGGCAGAAGGCTCAGATGAAAGCAGCTCATTATATGGCTTGCGCGAACTTTCTGAATTTAAGCTCCTTTATCTTCTGAG
>JAOWBP010004343.1:875232-920282 GCA_028571105.1 Tragopan temminckii
AAGAAAGAAAGAAAGAAAGAAAGAAAGAAAGAAAGAAAGAAAGAAAGAAAGAAAGAAAGAAAGAAAGAAAGAAAAACCAAAAGACGATGTTAGGCATGCCAAGAAATTGCCCAGTTTTACTGTTATTCATTTCTCCAGAGGTTACGGATATCCATGACATAATGTCAGAAGAGCCCCAGTTCATCTTCTGCTGAAAGTATGGGACATGGGCTGGGCTGTATTGTCCAGCACAGCAGTGCCAGGCCAGTACAAGACAAAGAACAGCTTGTTATTTCCCAGTGAGGTGACCACAGCCATCCCAAGCCTGCAGGCAGCCTGAAGCTGGCACGCACAGGGCAGCCACTCTGTCTTGGCTTCTTGCAAAAATAAGAAAGTGCCTACAAGTAGTGTGGGACTCACTGCATCTTCCTCATCTCCTCATGCCAGGAGAGATGTCTTCACAGCACTGCACGTGCATAATATTAATCTCCTGGTGTTTTGAGAAGGAGCTGTTCAAACATTTTGCTGGGAGTAGTTCTGCGGGTGTGAAAACATACAGCCTGAGCAAGGTGGCAGGACGCTGAGGGCTGAGTGATGGACCAACCTGCTGACAAGGGGCTGGAGGAGTGCTGACAGGTACTGCAGCCTGCACAGGGCTGGCGGGCAGCACAGGGAGCAAACACTATCATCCTCCTTTTGAGCAGGGGTTAGGGAAGAGACACTCCTCCAGTTTCTGCCTTCTCCAAATTAACAGCACTTAAACTCCTTTTTCCAAGGGGCTGAAAAGCCCTGGAGCCCCAGCAGCTGAAGGGGCTCTGCATTACCTGGGAGCAGGAGAACAGGCTCTTTAGGGTCTGAGTGCTGCATGCTGGAATCTGTGAAATGAGTCGTTTTGATAGCCATGGGTCTGGCTCTGCACATACGGATCTCAGAGCAAACCCACTTGGAAAGCACGGCAATATTCCAAGTTATGGGGCTGTTTCCCTCAGTTTCCCCACACCTTGACCATAATCCTTTTGTGTAGAAGGCAAAGCCATGGTATTATGGTTCCCTACAACAGGTTGTGCCTCTGTCAGAGGTACAGCAGGGCTGAAAGCATTCCCAATCCTGCCACAGTGCTCTGCAGTCTTGTTTTTTCAGTCTGCTCGTTTCGGTGACTATGACTTCACTAGTTGTCCTTCAGGGTCACATGCAATATTTATGACCTCTGAGCAGCCCATCAGTTTCGGCTCAAGCCGGTGATGATTTTATTTTATTATTTTATTATATAATATAAATTGAGGTGTTCAGTAGCCCCTCGCTGGGGCAAACAGCCGCACTCTCCAGATGCAATCACCAACCAGCTGTATCGCACCATTCCTGAGCTGTGTAGGTCACCTTACAGGCTATTAACAGAGGCATCTCCACTATCTTAGTCTCCCTTCCCGTACGTTACTGAAAATCCCTCTTTACATCTGGCAAGACCCACAGCTTCAGCCAGGGTGAGGAAGGGGGAAGAATGCAGGACGGGGACTCTGCTATCAGGGCCCATTGGGTATTTGAGCCTTTTTGCTGGTGAATTTTCATTGCTTGTTAAAATGGTCACTTTCCTCAGACACAAATTACTTGGTGTGTGGGAAGGGAGGGAGGTGTGACCGTACTCAACAGCCTCCATTCTGCTGTGCTGATAGGAACCTTAATGCCCACTGCTTTGTGTGACTTCCTTCTCTTTTCTTGTTTGCCTCTCTGGTGTGATTTTACTTTCTGTCTGAGCAAATATCACAGAGAAATCTCTTGTAAACAGGAGGACATGACATTTTTACAAGCTGAGAGTTCAGGATGCGTGGTGTGGTGTTTGTTTTGGAGTCCATACATTGCTGGACAAACACTCCATTATCCCAGCCTCTGCCTGCAGAGGCAGCCGTGCTCTGTGCAGCCCAGCATGGAGCACACAGGTTCAGCACTGATGTTGGGCTAGCCCAGATCCTTCTGCTTTCCAGTAAGGGCAGTGCAGAGGAAATCACCCTGAACTCGGCACGTTCTGTTCCTAGAAGCCATGAAGCTCTGTACCCATCTGCAGGCAAAGCAGCCAGGCCACCTTGGCTAATGCAGCTTTTCCACCTGGACTCCTCACTCTGACTGAAGACACCTTGTACGGATGAGTCTCTCGTGCCATGCAGCATTAAGTGGGCATCTTGTTGCTTGGTTGGAGTAGGAGAGTAATTCAAGACACTGGAAAGGTCCTCTGGGCTTGTGCTTTCAAGAGTGACTCTTCCTATTGCTGCAACTTTTCAGAACGCTGGTTCTGGTTTCCCACTGCCTCTCCCATCTCTGTTCCATCATGAGATTTAGCACTCAAATGATACTTAAGAGACTTCAAAGTCAGACACTTTCATAGTGTGAATAATGACAGACTGGACAGGGAGAAGCAGTGGGTGATGCACGGAGCCATGGCTATTGCTCCAGCAGGGTGACTTTGAGCGTCTTCCCTCTGCTCCCTTCACGGCTGCCTCCCTTACCCTTACTCTTCTTCCATCATCACAGCTTAGGAATGAGCTAGTTCTCATTAGGAGGCTGTGTAATCCTAGCATAGTGACATGTAGACTTTCACCGGGGCCTCCAAGTGTTACCAAAGCATGAATTCTATGAATTCTTCCGTTTTATTGGTACTGTTTATTAGGTTTGTATGTAAAGCATGCACAGCAGTGCTGGTTGTTTCCAGAGAGTGCATAGGACAAATAAACACCCTTTGCTCCGCTGCAGGGCCTGCCAGCCCAGCCCCTACAGTGTCTTCAGAGACCAAGTACCTTCAGCAGGGCCGTTTGGAGGAGAAACTGTTCCTTTGTCACCGATGTCATAACTCAGCGCAGTTGATTTATTGCTTCCTGATTCACTTTCTCCAGTTCCACAGTGTTATCGTAAATGTGTGCTCCCCGGCAGGGTGACTTAAACCAGGACCAGTTCCTGTCGTCTGTGTCAAAAGGATCGAGATCAGGTTTTATAAGAAACAGCATGCAGGCAGGCTGAGCAAAGCTGGCGCTGCACATGCGCCTGCGAGGGCTGCTGGCAGTGGGAGCAGGAACTCAGCAGTGCCCGGCACGCTCTCCCTGCCTCCAGCTGAGCTGAGTGGGACAATTTGTTTTTATGTTCTTTTAGTGGAAAATATTTCTTTGGTCCTACCTGGAAATCCCCAGAGGTAGCATCTTCTTTTTTAACTCTCCAATCAAAACTTGTTTAAAGACTATCTATTTTGCTCCCATCATTAACATTTAATTGATTTTAAAAATCAAAGAAAGATTTCAAAGCAAACAGAAGGGTATTTCTTCTTCAACTTGTTAGTAAATTCCAAACGAGAGCCTTTATTGAGCCACATTTTCTATCACAGCATATTACTATTATTTATCTGTGCCACAGCACCGGCATCTTTCTGTGTGTGGGGGTGACACTCAGTGCAAACACAGGCAGAAAGCTCACGTCCAGCAGAATTGCCAGCAGCTTACTGACACATATTGATCTCAGTCTCACTAGGATTTGTCTTTATATTTCTTCTCTTGGAGCACACTGGTTTTCCTGGTGGGGTGTGGAATGTGTATTTTTCGGTCCTGCCGCCCTAGGGACTTTCATTTTGGCAAGGAAGCAAAGACGCCAGCAGACAGGAGAGGGTCTAAAAACTCCTGGTAGGTTTGAAGGGATGAGCAGCAGTTAGCAGCGTTAAATGGATTTACATGACATGGTTGTCTGTGCCTGCGGAGGACTAGACTCAACATGCAGACGATCTTTCCAGGCCTGGCTGCCAACCTGGGCATGTTGACTGGGTTCAGCTGCAGATGCAACCAGGAGAGCCCCTCTCCATGCTAGTGTCTGCCACCAGCCTGCCTGAGCAGGTCCCTTCCCGGTTCAGAGATGCTGGAAGAGGAAGCTGGGTTGGCTTCAGCTGAGCTTTCTTTTTATAACTTGGTGTGAGCTCTCGTGTTGACAGCCGTGTTTCGGTGTGCCCTGTCTCCCAGGGAAACTTGCACAAGGGGCTGATCTGCTTTGAACGCAATCATAAACTGGTACTTTAAGTTAAAGTGGTGCAACTTACTGATGAAGACAAACTCCTCAAGGCTGAATCTTTCCCAGTGAATGCCATCCACGAGCTGAGCAATTGCATATGGGGCAACACCCAGTCAGGCTTTGCCAGGCTTAGACTTTCCCTAAACAGCTATTTTTAGGGCCGATGCTATATAAATCCCAGCCTTTCTCGCTGCTTCTTCTTATCTCCTTAAATCACGCAGTAGCAGTTGCTTGGCTCTATCTCTGAATTCTGCCTCCAAAGGGAAGGGAAACTATTTTGAATGTAAATCTTTTCCTTCATTTTGTGGCTGGGAAAGACCCGACCTGCAAAAACTGGACCACTGAGTGACACTGGCACTTCAGAACTC
Source organism: Tragopan temminckii (assembly GCA_028571105.1). NCBI lineage: Eukaryota > Metazoa > Chordata > Aves > Galliformes > Phasianidae > Tragopan > Tragopan temminckii. The sequence goes on from JAOWBP010004343.1 coordinate 879,615, forward strand.
TGGCCCGGCCTCCTCAGGAGGAGGTCGGTGAGTTGTGCTGCTCCTGATGAGTCCCTGCAGCAGCCGCTTGGAGCAGCCCTCACCCAGGGCTCTGCTCTGGATGTGCGATGCCCAAGCAATGCCAGGAGGCAGCCCTTCAGCAGCTCTTCACATCTGCTGGATGCGAGCAGGGTGCGTGGCTGGGAAAGGCTGTCCCAACAGGCTAAGAAGCCGGCTGCACCACGGCCGTGCACAGAGGCCACTCACTACACTATCCAGCCTTGGTTTTCTCGCTTCTGCCCTGACCCTTCCGGAGGCCCAGCAGTGGTACAGCACAAGGGCTCTCAGGCCAGGCTGGCAAGGTCTGGATTTGGCAGCTGAGGTTTGAAAGAGTTCTGAGTTTTTTGAGGATTCACAACACACGTCAAAGCTTGGCCTGCTGCGTCAAGCCTGCTGTGTCACTCCGGATGTTGGGATGGGTGCTCAGGTGTTGAGCCACCGTGGCTTGTTCCTTTTGGTGTCAAATTATTTGTGATTCATGTGTTGCCGTGACATCACTTCCCAATAAAAAGCTGGGCTATCAACCCAGCTTGTCTTCTGCCAAAGCACCTGGCAAAATGCCTGGCCGCCTGTCTCCCTTTCATCAGCAACCCACGTGCCAGCAGTGCGACTTGCCATCAGCCCCCAGATCACCTCCTGGCATCTCAACTCAGTCCAACAGGGGCTGGTGGCTCGTAAGGACAGCTTGTGAGGCTTTGGCTGCCTGACTGATGGCAAGAAGAGATTGCGAGGGTTGGCTCTCATGGCACTGCTCAGTGGGGTTTGTGTGCCTTCAGGCAACCGCACGCACAGGGTGAGCATGTGGACGTGTGGGGGTACGGCTGGGGTAGGAGGGTGGGTGCATTTCTGCAGCTCCCTCTGCTACTGTTTGTTCAGCTAACACAGTTGCTCTCATTCAAGAGCAAAATCACAAGGGAATAATTTGCAAATAGCAACTGAATGTTAAATACTAATTTGTATGTACATGTTTGGGTTGCTTTCCAAAGTCCATTTATCATCTCAATCCTCTTGCATCTGCTGCCACAAGGCATTCTGCCAACTCAGCAGAATGGGAACTCCAGCTAACCCTGCTTGCACTTGTCTCGCTCCCAGCACCTCTGGACGAGAAGTGAATGTGGCTGGGTCTGCCATGAGATTTCTCCCTCAGTGAGCCATGCTGAGGCTTGGATTGCGTTAGGGTTTCTATCCAGAAGAAAATGATAAATTCTTAAATCCATCTACAGTTGGTAGTATTCTAAACTTCAAAAAAGAGCTGAAAAGGTTTATCTGGTAGAAATCATCAATTTCCCAGCACCCCCTAACCAATTCTAGATGTACAGACAGTGAGGTGTGTGATATCTTCAGCCCAGGCTGGCACATCAGCTTGTGGATTTGCCAGTTGTGCACTTGGACCTCCCACCAAAATGCATAACTCTGTTTGGGCACTACAAGCCCTGAGCCACCAACTTGCCCAGAGATGTTGGATGCTGAGTTGTATCTGGACCAATGTCCATTCTGGGCAGGTCACCTCAGAGCTAACCGTGAGAAATAACAGCCCTGCCAGAAAACAGATGGAGGAGAGTGCACAACTATTTCCTATGAACCATCTAGAATTAAATCAGACCAGTCCCTGCTGCCCACGGGTGTGCAGGTGGTGAAATCATTGGCACCACCAGTTGCACAAAGCACATCCATGCAGCTGAGCCCATGTCTCATATTCTGGGGAGACTGGCATTGTGTCTTAAGTGGAATTTCCTGTAAACCAAGTGCCCTTGCAGTAGAAAGAAATGGCCAGGAAACAGCTGTGCACATGCAAAACACTTTTACTACTTGCCTGATGTTTTCCTCAGCATCACATTTTCTTTTTTTTTCCAAAATGCCTAAATCCTGTGCAAACAACAGTTTTGTCCCAAGCTTCCTGTATGACAGTAGCCAAGGGAAACAGCTTCATTTGGGGTGATCCGTTGAAGCCACACACCTTACTGTATGGGAATAGGGGGATTGGGGATTATTCAGCAGACGTTGAAAAATGTTAATATTTTATCAGCCATAGAGTAAACAGATAAAGCGGAAACCACTTTATATTTTTCTGAAATGTTAATAATGGACCGATAATCTCCAAAGCCTGCATACTTCCTGTGATTCAAAAGGAACTGCATGTACTGAGCATTCACAGTGCAGCCCTGGCACAAGTCACACACCCTCTCCAAGAAAGGACAACGTTGGTCTGATCAGGAACATGGCCCAGAAGCCAAAAGCTGCTTTCCACAGTTTCTTAATGGCAAGTGCAGAGTCACAGGGAAGAGCAGCTGTGGCAGCAGCACTCCTAAGTGCTGCCTGGAGCGCAACCCACAGCTCTCCTCAGAGCTGGAACCCAGCAGCACTGGTTCAGAGCCCAGAAACACCTGTAAGTAGCTTGGCAGCTACGTAAAGATTATCTGTTGACAACTAGAATTGTGGAAGGACTTCAGGATTTGAGCCAATCCTGAGTGATTAGAATTAGATCCACTGTGAGGCCCACGTAAAGTCCATCGCGCCGCATATCTGCTGCAGGAGTTTGTCTTCCTCTCTGGCACCAGACAACCCTAGGACTGCACTGCTGGGTTGGAGCCAGGAGCCAGCAATGGTAATGAGGGGGGTTTGCATCTTGCATACTTACGCAAACACGGAGGCTAGTCCCTGCCCAATTACGAGGGCAGAAAATGCACAAATATCATCATGATAGCAGAAAAATCCTGCAGGTCACCTTTGCCTCGTGCCTAATGATACCTGGTTTCCAGTTCCAGTGTTTTAGATCCTGAGTAGTCAAATTAGCCTTTCTGCAAACATCAGTGACTGTAAGTCAATGCAGCTTTTAGATGCATCTCCTACTCTTATGTTGATGCTTATAAGCTACAGGTCGATTTGAGTATGGTAATATAAGATGTGTCTCTGAATACCAGTTTACACTGTGGATTGTGTCAGGTCTCTGCAAACTTACCCCGTTCTTACATCCAGAGTGTCTACTGAAATCAAAATCAAATTCCTGTATTTGTTCTAAATATATCACTTCTCTGGCTTTGTGTCTGGGAACAAAGCTGATGCTTTGCTGTCAGGCGCTGAAAGTTATTGCCTCTTACGGACCTGTGCAGAAACTGACAGGTAAAAAATTCCTTTCTTGTGCCAACTTAATGCTATTTTTCTTTTGCAATCAAGAATCTTAACACACACACACATACATACATTTTCTATACCTACTACCAAAGCCTGGGGACATGTTGCAGTCTCCCCTTTCTCCCAGGTTTCACTGAGACTTTGGCAAAGGCTAATGTCATACAGAAGGACTGGAGCCTGAGCAGAACAAACCCTGCACCCTAACTGGCAGCACAAGCTGACCTCTCTTTCAGGTTAGACTTTGTCTCAGGTCTCTGCATGCACATCCCTGTACCTTTATTCAGGATGTAGCTATTGCCAAGTGCAGAAGATAATAACTGCTCTTCACTATACTGGTGGCTTTTCCTCCAAACCACAGCTGGATATCCCCCTTCCACTCTAAACATCAGAGACAAGGGGGACTTTGCCTAGTTTGCTGATACACACAAAGCAGATAATATTCCTTGGCGATCACATTAACTGCGTTTGTTTTTTCAAATTAAATATAACTCAAATACAAAGCTTATGGAATTTTCCCATATCTTTCCTTGTAATTAACATCCATGACTTTCTCAATGTCATTTAGATTTTATTATGAATCACGTGTATATATTGTCAGCAGCAATTTAATTGAAGTTTAAAAAATGCTGGGCAAATTTCTGGAATACTGAAACTTCATTTGTCACCGGTGTTTCTGTAGGTCTTCTAAGCAAAAGTCTTCTGAAAACAATCTCAGTGTTATCACTGCTCTTCTGGTCCAAGTTGCCTATGAGCAGGGAGGTCAGGTGCCCCAAAGTTGTACTGCCTCTTCTCTGCTGGCTCTGTGTGTCTGTGGTTCCCACCGCCCACCCTGGGCTCTAATCTAGCCTGCCCAGGCCTGGCTGTTGGGATGGGAACTCCTCAGAGAGACACTCAGGCTACCAGGCTGCCCCATGGGCCCTGGAGAGAAGAGGAGGTGGCTGAGAACACCACAGCTCTGCTGCAGCCTTGGCTCTGTGCAGCTCCCCCAGGGAGCTGTGCGCATGCAGAGGATGCCTGATGTGATTCCCAGACGCTCTGGCTCCTGTTTTGGCCCACAGTTTCAAGTAAACACTTTGGCACTACTTCCGTTTTCAATTCCTGTTTTCCTTTGCAAGCACATGGGCAAAATAAACTCACATTCCTGAGTCAAATGGGCTACCTTGACCAGATTGGTTGTGTCTTAAAAGACTGTTTTCTGTTCTGTTTTTCTTTGCTTTTGCATGCATGTTGCTGCTTCCCAGCAATGACTAAATATTGACATGCAACATTCACCAGTGACTAAATATGCACTGAAACAGAGGGCTTTCCACTGACAAGGCTTCTTGGTCTGTTCCAAACCAGCAGGTGACAGCAGAGCACTCACCTCCTGCCACCTCTCCAGGGGTGCTGGGACTGCCCAGGCTGCCAATCCACAAAACCAAATCTGGCTTTTGGCAGACTGGAGGTGCAATCACTGGGAGTTTGACGCTGGTGATGCTGTTGGGACAAATTTATCATCAGGGAAAAGCCTTCTCCCTAGGAACTCATGTAAATGCTATTTGCAGCAGTCTCCATCCATCCACTTGTCTGCATTCCCCAGCAGGTGTTTTCATTGAATTACTTTTTAGAAATGTGTATTTACCCAGCAATGTTCAGCTGAGATGCAACATCTGCTTTTCAGCAAGATCTTGATTTTTGCACCATTCTACAGCTGGGCTGGGGGCTGAGGGGTTTAAGTGACTTGTCCAGGTTCAAAATGTTGTGCAGAGGCTTAGGTGGGATTAGAGCTCAGGATGCTCCCAGCTTAATCCTCGCCTTCTCTAACCTCTGCCCAGCCACAGGGCCTCGCTGGGTGCAAGGAGAAACTGTTCATGACGTTGGGGTATGTAATTCTGTAGCTGCGTACACCAGCAAATGATTTACCTAGAAAGAAATGTAATCCATCTCCAGCTAAAATTCAGCTTCATGCTACCTCTAGCATAGGATGCATTAGGTTTTGGGGTCACTGTGATGAGAACAGCTCAGAGAACAGGAGATCCATTTTAAAATTTGGTATCAGTCCAAGCAAAAATGAACATAGAAAATGTTTCCTCCAAGCTTGTAACTCCATCAAAAAACAATGTTAGTTTGGCAAAACCTGTTTTCCAGAAAGCTATGTAGACTGGCATGAAATATGCTTCTTTTAAAACCTCCAGCACTTGTATCCAGGACCAATCTTTCTACAACTGGAAAGGAATCAATATCAGATTCACTGACTTAATTCCACCTGGAGTTTCCCATCCACCTCTGGTCAAATATTCACACAAGTTGCAGTTCTTTGCAGACTCGTGGAATTTCCCTCGTGTTCCAGAATTTCGTTAAAACCAGCAGCAGCAGGTCAGAGTGCTGCCACTTCCACTGATCTGAAACGTGTGTCACTTGGCTGCTTCCTGGTGAGAGCTCTCCCTGCTTTGGGTGGACCAGAGTATGTTGCTATCTCTGAAAGATAAATACGCCACTTTTCTTTCTTTTCAAATCAGGGACAGAAATTGCTATTACGAGACTGCTTCCCGACTGACGAGGCAGCCCGTTACTTCCGAATATGTTTCTCATCATTTTCCATTACTTTTACTTTGAAAGGCGGGTTTTATTTTCCCTCTCATTCAGAGTAATAGTGGTTATTTAATAACCCCAAGCAACTGCACTCTTACACACCATTAAGCTGGAGGGGCTTAATTTCCACTGCTGTTTGTCCTTAAATAGGTTTTGATTAAGTGTAGGTTTAAACACTTAACTAATCTTAACAACCTCTTAACTCCAAATCATCAACACCAGTGAGTGTTGAAGTCATGTGCAGAATGAGGTGGTCCTTTCTGCACAACATAGCACTCCATGTCTGTGTGCAGTCTGACGTCCTATCTGATCTCTACTGTCAAACACCATTCGTGGGCTTTGGGAGGGCCTGAACTGCGTGCCTCAATGAATATCTTTATTAAAATATATCTTAGTTTATATAGTAAATACTTACTTGATCTCTGCCACTTCAAACTCTCCGTTTCAGGTGCAGATGTTAGTGAGTAAACATTTTGTCTCACCACCAGATCTGTGGATTCAGACAAGCATGGAGGGATGTAAGTAGGAGCTGACTGACTCACAGAAACATTTATTTTCATCTGATAAGCAATGTGGAAGCCCTGTATTCAAGATCAGTTCTATTCGTACAGATAATAGCTTTCTGTAACACAAAGTTTTAGGCTTGCCAAGCCAAGGATGCAATCTCAAGCTTATCTCATCTCTCTGATCATATCTGTCTCTGAAAAAGGCATGATTCTCCTCTGTCAGCTCATGCCATGGCATAGACATTCACAGGGATGCCGAGCAGTGCTCATCAAAGAGAGTTACGGCTGGAAGAGGTGTTGCCTCTGTGTTGAACAGTGTGATAGGAGGTGCCTATCTAAGACCTACCAAGGCTCTGCAGAAGTGTAGGCTCTTCTCTTAGTCCATTCCTGAGGAGTACCATCACCTTTTGCTATTGTTGCCCAGAAAAATCTCATGCTGTGACATTTGCAAATGGTAGCATGTGATGTGCTACCTTAGTTCCACATAGTTGGTTTGCCCTGCCTGATCAGTGACTCTGTTTCAAAAGGGAGGATATCCAGGACTGTTTGCTAATAGAAGTTATCGATAATCGTGCGTGTAAAGTTCATGAATTTCCTAACACTTGCCAGTGTTTTCACATTAAGCCAGGGGCTGTCCAAATTCTTGTAAGTAATAAATCACATGCCTCACCCTCTGCACAACAGCAGAGCCAAGTTTACTGAATAAAATATTCACACGGTGCCTATTCATCTCCTTGCGGTTAGGGCCCATTCAGGTGAGCACAGGAATCCAGCCAGTGACTGGCAGCAGTTTCCTGGCTCAGGTGCAGGCAGCCTGCTGATCCCACTCACCAGACCGATGCCCCAGTGGCTGCAGTTTGCTGACGCCTTTGGGAGAGGGCTCTGCACATGGCAGAGTGAAGCCAGTGAGCAACCTTAGCTGTTCTCTGGGCCTTCCAGGGGTGAATGTAGGTCATTCCTCTGCTTGCACAGTGGCTGACCACCTGATGCTATCATCAAGACGTTCTTCTCAGGCTGCAAGATTTCTATGGTGACTCTGTGTTCAAACAAAGCAAAGCGCCTGCTGCATCCCATAAAGCAGACTGTCACAATAAAGATTTAACAAGAATATTAATGTCATTGGCTAAAAAGAAAGATGCTGTTTAAATGATTATTTTCCTTGAGTGTTTTAACAGAAGTTTTAGTTCAGTATAAAGAGCAGCTTTGCCTTCTTTTATAAGAATTGGCAGGAAGAGGTAATATTTTAGCTGACGCGTAATCTGTCTTGACTCTATTGCTTTTTTATTGTTTGTCAGAAAGGCCCTGGGGGTAAACATTATTTCTTTGTCTGTTTGGGCCCTGGCTTTATGCCAGGGACACATTTCTCACATCAAGCATGTTTCTGCATACCAGTGGGGGATAGACTGGGTGAGGACAAATTACCAGCTCTGCACACAGGCCTCTCCGGTGCCATTTACACATCTGCAGAGAGGTCATGGGAGTCAGAGGGTGCAAGGGGGAATGAGCTGCAGGGAGCTCCCATGGCTCCCCTGGAAGCTGTCGGCTGACAGCTCAGCCCAGCACCTTGTGCCTTGCTCCCAGCACTTGTGTCTGAAGAGCTGCAAACCTCTCCGCCAGTGCTGATGTAGGCCAGACAGCCAGACAGACATGCTCGCTGTGTGCATGGATGAGCCCAGGCAATGACTTAGCAGTGATCTGCTGATTCAGGTGAAACCAATTCTCTCACTTGATCTCATGCACCATTCAATAAAGAGCTGACTTACATTCTCAGCAAAGCTCTTGTGCTTTACAGTTTGGAGAGCTCATTTCCCTAGATGCCAGCTTTGGAGTCAGTTTTCCTGGGACGCCAAGCACACAGCAATTGCTAAGTGCCTTTGTTATCATCCACACCTAATAAAAGTTTATAACTGTATGCCCTCCTCTGTCCCACCATGTCAACATCACCTCCTTGGCGAATTGTTGAGATATTAAGTCCAGTACTTTTCTGGCCTCTTCAGTCCCTTGGGCTTGTATGGGCAGTCCTCTCTGATAAGCTGAATGCAAACATCCCCATTGCATAGGGCTCCCCATACAGGAGATTACTGTAGCTCTACTGCTAAACCCGGCCCAGTTCCCAATTCCTGTCTTGCTGCTCTCGCCACTGAGGTAGAGACTGTTTGGCCTGCCTTGACCCATGTAAACACTTCTCTACATACAAAACCAATTGTTCTCTCCTTTCTCTAGAAGATAAGCAGGTTTCTGTTCCCAGAACCAGGCTAGTTCCTGGTGTCTTCCACTAGACTGACTGGGTTTATGGCTGTTACTCTCTGTGCAGCGGAAGAGCTAAAACAGAGTCCTGATCTTACTGAAATACAGGATATTAAGTTGATAGATGTAGCCTGGGCTCTGCGTTTCAAGAGAACTGAGTGTAAAGGAAGCAGTGAACAGCCAGAAGGTGTCAGTGAAATCCTGGTATTTTAGCAGGGCCAAAGTCTCTTATTCTGATAAGAGTTTCAGGGTATCCAGAGCTTCTCTAGGTTTCTTCACCAAGCAGTGAGAAGCTTATTGTTCAGTGAGCTCAGAAGAATTTGAGACAGAGCCAGCCAGCCATAGGAAAACCAAGCTAGCAACACACTCATGCAGAAAAGAAAAAAAGAAAAAAAAAAAAGAAGAAGAAGAAGAAGAGGAAGAAGGAAAAAAAAAGGAAAAGGATAAGGAAAAAAGAAAAGGGAAAGGAAAAGGAAGAGGAAGAGGATGTTTCTTGTTAAGACTTGTGAGACGTGTGGACAGAAGTGTTGGGGGGGGAAGGAGAAAAGAGAAATACTTCCAATCATGGAAGTCTTATCTGGATATATCCAACTTCCCAGTTTGATTCTCAAGGCTCATCTAGACTGTTAGCATAGAGGAAGCCTAGGATGCTCCTTCTGCTGGGTGGGTAGACAAAAGAAAGACTGCATTGCTGGGAGCTCTGGGGACTCAGCTGGCAGCAGCTACTGTGGCAAGTTTGGGTCCAAACGGTGAGGATACTGTCAGCTGTCTTGCTTGGGTGTAAAACAATTAAATTGTGTTTCCAAGTCAAATGCCATCTCATAATCCATTACTTAGGATTGGTGAAGGGCGAAGTCTGGACGAGAACAGAAAGATCTGGTTACGGTCCTTTGGAAATGACTTGCTCTTTTTTTTCAGTTTAAGGTTTGATGGCTTCTGTGGGTGGCTTATGAGCTGAACCTTCTCTCCAAACACAAGGACAGAGGGGTCTGTCACATATTCCATAAAGAACCATCACCTGAAAACTGTGTATCACCTCGTGAGAATCTCCGTCAAGTGAGACATTTCCAGCATCTTCCTGAGTATTTGTTCAGTACCAAGAAGTATTAGGAGATTAAATTGTATTCAGTTATTATGAAGCTCACACCCCAGCCATGAATGTTGACTGAGATTTTTTTCTGGCAAGGTCATTTAGGGAAGTCCCTCTCTTTTCACAATAGAAACATCAATAGACATTTCATTAGGAATTTCCAAGGGTGAAGAAGTAGTTTTGTCTACTATGTGGAACATAAACACTATTCCTTCAGACCTGGTTCAGGTCCTGGCTGTGCCATAGACCTCCTGGGTGTTAGTCAGGGACTAAGCCTGCCCTGTCCTCCTGTGTGTCTGTGCATCAGGTTGTTGAGGAAGAGAGCTTACATAGCAGCATATCTGTAAGGTCTACACAGATCCATCTAGAATCTGGTCTCTATCCTGCGGACACCCTGTGCTTTCTGCCACAACACACTGCAGTGGTAAGCTATCCTCAGAGCAGTCCTGCTTCACAAGAGAACATTGCTCTGTCCAACAGGAGATTACGCATTGCTCATTGAAAGCAGGCAGTGAGGAGAGCTAGCAGGAAATGGGCCTTAGATCAGGGGTTTTCCTTGCGTTTCTTTTACTGCATCCATTAAGCTCACTTCCCCCACATCTGGCATGTTGGGGCCTTCTAATTCTTAAATCAGCCATGAGAGAAATAATGGAAAAGAAATTGAAATCACAAAGGAGAATGTGTTCAGAGATCTTCCTTTTGTAGGTGAAAAGCAAGGAGAGTGAAGGGGGAACAGATTCTAAAACATTTGCTCTTTCAGGGGTGGGTGCAAGTGCTGGGCTGTTATTTTTGTTGAAAGCTCTGGGGGCAAAGAGGTTTTTGTCAATGTTTTACAAGTCTTTGGATGACGGTTTGAAACTGCAGCAAGAAATGTGATTCCTGGCTTAGCAGACAGGTTCTGCAAGTCAAGCTTTCTGTTTATTTTAATATTTCAGGGATCCTTCAGTGTGTGTCACATGGACAAAAAGAAAGGGGGAAACTCCTCCTCCTGCATGAACACAGCAGCAGAATTGTCTTAAAGGTGCCGAGTTCCCACAATCCATGTGCAGCACACACAGTCCTCTTCCCACCCAGACCATCCCAGCAGGGAAGTCCTACTGGGCCAGCTCAGCCCTATGGGTGCACTTGGCTGTGGACTTGCACTAACACCGTGAGTACCATCAAGCTAAATTATAAGTTAAAACTAGAGGCCATCCAGGTGATGGTTTCTAAGCATCTTCCAAGAGAAGTGGGAGAAAGCCCTTGTCCAAAACTTCTAAAGCTCTGCTGGAAGCCATTGCACATAGGACCCAGGGGGTCTGTCTTGCATTTCTGCTGTAGATGGTCTCCTGAATCAACTACATAAAGACTCCAGACACAGCTATAAGAATGTGGAAATGTGTAACTTCTGTTGTATGTAGAAATGCACGTATAACTTCTAGCTCTAAGTACTTCTATCTGCTTCTAGTGTCTAGAACATGAAATTGCATGGAGGGTTTGCTCCTGTGGCTGAGGCTGCGGTACAGAAGAGTGCATTAACCTGGAGATGTAGTACATATCCGTGGTCAGCTCACCATTTTCTCACATGCTTGTTTTCTAGAGGTGCTCATGAAGGCTGTGATCAGACAGCAGACTGTATGGTCGTCTTAAGGTAAATTGACCAAGCTTTCACTGTCAAAATCCTTGAACTGTTTTAACAACTGGGAAGGTATTTGCTAGGTTGTTGCACGCCAGTTGGTTGCGATTTATCCATATTTGCTGCTAAGTAACGAAATTGATTGACTGGTGAGCTTATCCTATCTTTAAAATGGCTTTTAAAAGCACAGATAACAACTAGGCAGCTGGTGAATCTGTATTTCTGTCAAAAAGAGGAGAATGTGTTTTCTAAGGGACTAGATGATTTTTTGTAAAGAGAGTTTGCCCCAGCTCTAAACTAAAGATGCTTCTTGGGCTTATACAGTTTTCTGCAGAGCTCAGTACCTCTTTTGCATCCCTCCTTTCCTTCCACACTGTTACCCAATATACTTTGTGATCATCACTGAATTTCAAGCGCATACGTGCCAAAATGGAGCTGTCTGATGTGATAGATGATGGATTCTTTTCAAACAAAAGGAAAGGATATGATAGCAGGCCGTGTGCTATTGGGGATGCGACCTGTCCCCCAGCCAAACCCATTCCTCTGCGGCAGTGAGTGCCTGAATGGCACTGTGGCAATTAGTCATGGGAATTTTAGTCAAACCAGGGAAAAGGGAATCCTTGTTCCCAACAGATAATTAATTTAATTCTACAGGAATATAAAAAGCTCCTCCAGAACCCATAAAAACCTTCCTAGTGGTCGGCTTGCTCTTAATGGAACAAGGAAAAATGTGGTCCATTTGGTTAAAACAAGCCTTCCTACTGAGGGCAATTATATGACAGAGGAGTAGAAATCTGTTAAACACATAATCCATAGCTACAGAAAATCAGGAAGCTAAGTATTTGTCCAATAGTCCCTTTTTTGCTGTGTGTCATGTTCTGATGTCTGAATGTCCTTCCCAGAGGGAACCAATGCCTTCATAAGCTTCTAAGTTTGGGGACAGCTGAACAATTTTGACATGAAGTCATGAAACATGTCAGTGCTTTTAACCTGGGCTTTGTAGCAAATCAGGGTGTGTTGACACAGTACTGGACAGGTGGCATTCAGTCCTAATTTTTGACTGTAGACACATCAGGGTGAGCTCTGGGTTCTCTGCAGCTGAGGAGCATAGGGATATCTAAAGCCTGCTGCTAACAGTGCAACACTTCTTTGCTGACATACCAAATCATTACAGCACTATCCTGCACAGGTTAATAGTCTGTGTATGAGTGAATGGGTGATGTGAGAGGAGGTGTCACATCTGGTCCTCATACCGAGATGTTTCTGATGTCACAAAGAAGAATAGGAGCTGCAAAATAAAAAGAGTATATTTAATGTCAGGAGAAAACATAGGCCCGCCTATGATGTTAGCTCAAGCACAAGTGCGTGGCAGCCAAGATGGGTTAGATCAGCCCCAAGGTGGCTCCAGCCTGTGCCAGCAGCACCTGAGCAGCCTCTGCACCCTTCCAGCAGGCCATTCTATGATATGATATGATATGATATGATATGATATGATACGATATGATCAGGCAGAAACTCTCCTGTCACTTTGTACTCCAGCTGCTCTGTCTTTGCTGAGCCAGGTTCTCTGAGCTGCAGGACTGAGACACAGGCTGGCTAGGCTGCACACACACAATCACAGGTTCTCATCACAGGAGTTGGATGACAGCATTTCACAGAGGCAATGTTTTATTTTCTCTGTTGCCCAATAGCTGTGGCTCTGTATTGGGGAGGACCCTTATGGGGGCATCAGAATTCCTGCGGGGAGAGCTGCAGAGCCCCTGCAGGGGATTTCCCTCTGCCCATGGGAACTCAGCGGGCTGCACGGAGCCCGGCATCCTGAAACCACAGCCCATCCATCAGCACATTAGCCCATGTGTGATTACATTGGATTTCACCACCCTCACCGCTCTCCTTCGTGTGTTTATAATCACAATCATTATTCTAGAGTTACAGAGCAGAAGCATCCTATGCAAATCAGGGATGCCAGGTCAGCAAATGAATTGGTGACATCCCTTCTTTTCAAAAAACCTGAGCCCTTGGAGGGTTACTCACTGCATACCACAGGAAAAGCGTATGCAGTGAAACCCACTGGAAGCTGAGTCAGTTGTTTTATCATAGCGTGAGTTTGCCATAAACAGCCGAGTTTGGGATGCAGAAGCATGCTAGGTTGCAGTGAAATCATTTCAGAAAGCTTTTGATGGTCTCACAGTTACATCTGTTGAGTCTCACTCAGGAGGCTTCTGGCTCTGCACACGCAGTGTATCGTCTCCATTTGCCTTAGTTTTCCCCATCTATGACCACTAGTCATGGTAAAAAAAAAAAACCCTTTTGTCAGAGATAGCAGGCTATCCTAAATGTAAATATAACATCTAGTGCCAGGGCAGCCCCAGCAACGCTGTGATTATAATGGAGATTTTTGTTTCTTGAAGTTTTAGGAAAGTTACTGCATAAGAAGCATAATTAGTAAGATCTGCTCCCCATCTTCTATCTCTGTTTCTGAATCTCAGCTTAGGCACGTTACAACTCCACCTTTCCTGCAATCAGATATATCCTTGTAATGAAGAGGGATGTCTATACATGGTCCCTGGAATGGTACCAAGACACATCACCCACATCCCCATCACACAGGCACCAGCTGAGGAGAGTGCTGGGCCTCAGAGTTCCCTGGCTTCCCACGTAGGGCTAGGTTTGTAAGAATGTCCCATTGCAGACCTCACTGTGAGGGCCAGGCATACTATTTCTGGAGAGCTTTGGCATCACCTCTGTGACCCTGCAGCCCTGGGTGAGTGAGCTTACAGCTCATGTAGCTGCGTGGTGAGCAGTGGCTCATCTGTGCAGAGGATGGGGAGAGCAAGAAAGGAGAGGCCTACAGCAAATGGAGCCTGGCTACCAGCACGTGCTGGAGCGGCATGCAGCCATTCTGTGGTTTCTGCCCCTTGCTGTGTACCTCAAACACACTGCTCTGCAGTCCCAGCACAGATGGACCCTGGTCTCCAGTGTATGTCCCGCTGTGGTAAGTGGAACTGGAGACTGTCTCATTTCCCTCTGCTCTGTGCCACCAAGCAGCTCCCAGTGGAGGTGAGACAGTCACTCAGCAGTGCTTTCCCATGTGCCTTGGTCCTGTCCCTGTCTGTGCACCCAGCCAAACCCCAGTGTGACAGTGTAGGCAAAAGTCAGGCCAAGGGCTGCACAGGAGGGTATGTTCCTGCTGCCCATGTAGGCAGAGCAAGTTTCCTGTCATACCAGGAAAGGCAGGCTACACTGCTCAGGACACATTAAACACAGGATCCAGTTAATTTATGTGACCTGGCACTCTGAAAACTAATAAAAGCCAGTTTATGCTTTCACTTGCACGTGATTAATGGGAGAGCTCTCCATCATATATCACAGTCCATGTCCTAGCTGGGACAAAAATGTACAGATTATGGAAGAAATTGGGAATTAACAAAACAGCTGTTAACTGAGCTAGAAATACTCTACCACAGTGCCGCTGTAAATCAGAGAATCGCCTGTGACAGTTCTCCCTGGCTGTTTGCATGGGGCTGTTCACAGCAGACGAGCCAGAGGATTCCCTCTCCTAGGGAAGGGGCCTGCCCAGGGCTAGGTGTGGGTGGACCCGTGGCAGCCAAAGCCCTGGCCTCCAGGAGTTTGCACGCAGAGCAAGGTAAAAAATAGCAGCAAGCCAGTGAATAGCTTTCCTGTATTCACTGCACAGGCTGTTGTCGCTTAGTCTTCTGAGTTGCCTGACCAGCAGTTTGGTGTATAGCTCTTGGAGAGCAATTAGTCTGTAGTAACATTTAATATATTTACAGAGATGCAAAGAAAAGGAACTTCCTCTCTCAGGATAGGCAGGGTGCAAAGTGCCAAAGTCACATAAAAGACGTTGCTGAATGGGTCACTCCAGGCAGAAGCAGGTTTCCAAGAGGGAAGGGCCAGATGCGAGGATGCAGCGACCTGGAGTCACTCTGGATCACAACAGCTGTACCCATGGGAACTCAGAGTCCCATAGCCCTTGTCCTGGCTGACACACAGTGCCCATCTTGCTGTGTATGTTCAACACAGGCAGCTTGATAAAAGCCTGCCTTCCTGCCACTTTCCAAAGAGGTTTATTTCCTGACCTAGGCAACACCACTGGGGCAGCAAGAAAAAACAGTGGCTAACAGGCACATCCTTTGCCTGATCCTCTGAGGGCCAGAGGTGGACCTTGCCCAGCAGGATGTGGGGAGCCAGGGCACTATGATTGGTCACACGCCACCAGCAGAAACAAAGCAAAAAAGATGCTTCACAGTAGTGAAAAATAAAATACAGAGTAACAAGAGTATTTATGTCATTTCCTGATGGACAGTTATATAGCATGATAACAGGATGGGGTCCCACTGTCAGTTCCTGGACAGCTCAGGCAATTTCCCATAACCCCAGTGACTAAATAATGTCATGAGGTGAGCCTGAAGCCCGCCGTGCATCCTGCTTCCCTCATTTCCCCAGGCACTGCAAGCAGCACCTGGCTCATGCAGGACGTGAGGATCCATCCCAGTGCAGTTGGACACACCTGGGGAACCATGAGCCTTTCACCACCTTTGAAAAAGAACCGAGCAAGTGGGAACTCTAGAATATGCAGCTCTGAGGGTGTTTCCCCTGCAAAAGGATCTGGCAGTGCTGGTTCCCACCAACTCCTGTTGTAAAACAGGGGCCTGGTAAGTTGCAGGCAGACAGCCCCGGATAAGGTGTAGAGAGAGGAGCCCCATTTACTGCTCACAGGAAAAGGCAACATTTTGTTGGTCAACAGCGAAGACACGTGGTCCAAATTCTGAACAGTGGCTACTCAGAAGGCTGGTCCTTCACATGCTCATGATTTTAGGAGTAAATCACAGGTTTGTTGCCGCAGTCCTGTCCAGCATAGTCCAAGTAGCATCATTCATCTGGCAGATGGGATCTTTCCATCAGTCTGGCTGCAGAGAGAAGCAGCTCCATCCTCCCCAGCACAGCAGCAGGAGCCCAGGGCAGGGCAGGACCGCGTGGAGCCGTGCGCAGGCTGCGCTGAGGCCGGCTGCCTGCTGCAGAGTCCTTGCTCTCGCAGCAGGGTTGCTTGATGGATCACCTGGAAAGACAAACCCACTTAAACTTTCCAAGGATTCAAACAAATGCCTTGTGGCCCATTAGGGGATCTCGCCTTGACACGTTCCTTTGGATCATGTGTTTAAGTCATCATTTTCTATCCCCACCTTGGAGATCCGCAACTTGCTGCTGGGGCACCATCCATCCTCAGACAAACCTGCCAATGTGCTTCACTGAGAGCCCGTGGGCCCCTTTCCCACGAGCCCACTGTGAGACCTTCCCTCGCTCCTTGAGAGCAAAGGTGAGAGTCTTAACCTGCCTAGAGAGCTGTTGCTGATGTCCCAGAGCTGGTCACTGCCCAGGAGATGCTCGTTGCTGGTTCACGGAAGAGTTAGCAACAAAAAATCTAATTTCATGTGAAAACAGCAGACAGCATTTTGCAGAGATTTTATGGTGTCCAAATTTGAACTTCTTTTTATTAAGGCATGTCAGCCAACATTTTAAATGGTTTGAAGTTATAATCTGGCACTTTGATCATCTGATAACGCTTTTCTTCAGTTTTGACATGGATGTTGTTTTGTGGTACTAAGTAAAGGAGAATTAGATACGAGTTCAATCATAAAAAAGTGGGAGCCGCTTCAGAACTGAGTACGTGTCCCATTCACTCCTAAATCACATAGTTCAACGTACTCATAAAGATTCACTGCCAGCTCACCCCAGTAACAAAAGCCCGTCAGAACTAACTTGGACATTTTAATGGCTTCAGAGATACTACTAACAATGTTAGAAAGTATTTTTTAAAAGTTGGACTCCGCAGTTCTCCTAAACACCATTCTCCTTAAGAGCAGGAACTAGAGAGCTAACGAAGTGATATTACTTACGCCATTCGTACCGTTCAGCACTGTAAGGCTGCTGTCTTCACGAGCTAATACTGAAGCCTGCATGGCACAAGGAATTGCTGGCTACAGGCTGAGATTCTCAGCTGATGGAGGAGCAGAGGCATCAGGGCTGTGGGCTGGGCAGCACCCATTACTTTGGCTGTTCCTTTCCACACCGTTGGAATCAGGATCCTCGGTACAGACGGGCAGATCCTGCCGGCAGCCCGGAGCCTTGTCTTGAGGGCCCTTCCTAGGAGTGCAGCAAACACAACATGATCAGCCCTGATGGGAATGACACCCCTTGTTGACGACAGTGAAGAAACAGATGAGTCCTTCTTGCCTGCTTTATCACTACAAAAACAACTGGACCAAAGAAGCCTGGTTGTTGGTCAAAAAGAGCAAAGGAGTTGAAAAACTGCTTTTATTGAGAGAAAAGAAAGAATAAAAGACAGTTCATTTCTCCCTCAGACAAAAGTCAGACAGTCAGATATTGATGTTTTCTATGCTGACCAGCCACCAAGCAACAAGATGCTGTCAGCATGACCCCACCATCAGCCCTGAGCTCTGCTCCGCTGGTGGCTCTGGCCGTGCAAAAGGATTTCCATCCCTTTGAGAGACAGAACTTTTTTACCTCATATATGATATAAAATCAGTTTCATAATACAGGCAAAATCTATCATAATCTCCATGCTCAGTGCTTATTTCAGAGCCAGCTGCAGCTGTCACAGCCTAATACTCTCTGCTTAGGGTCCGTGTGTGCACAGCTGGCCCCGGCCGAGCACCTGCCCTCGGCCCTCAGAACTGAGCAGGGATCGCCCCGTTGGGTCTGGGCTCCGGGATGTGGCTGCCAGTTTTGTTTTGAAACCCTCCTTTAGAACGTGCAGGGAGGAGGGTGCCTTATTCCGAGAGAGCTTGGCTGGATTATTTGGATTTAGAGAGCAAAGTGTCAGGTTTGTGTTTAATGAATATCTCCATCAATCATCCTGGCTGCCCGTGGAATAATTACCTTGTGCAGCCCGCAGTGGCAGGTACACGCCTGGCTCGGGACACAGAGCAGGCTTTATTAGAAGCCCCTCTGTAATACTCGCTGTTATTGTCATTTGCCTTCAATTACGTTCATGGTTGCTGCTTTGCAATAAATGGCTATTTATTCCTTCTTGGGGCACTCCAGCACACCAGTGCCTCACATTCCTGCGGCGCTGCCACCCATGGGTGCTCACCCTGACCTCTGAGGCACATAAACAAAACTTGCCAGAAGCAGCAGTTACCACCGTTTTTGGCAAAGCGCAAACCAGGAGCTCATTCGGGTCCTTTTAGTGTCTCAGCAGTGCTGACTTGAACTCTTTCATGCTCACATGTCCACATGAGGACACAGCTAGCCCTGAGAGGTAATGGAGACAAGCTAGGCTAATTGTGTAGAAGTAATTGTTAAACAATTACAGACTCATTCCCTGTGCAATCTCCAGTGCCTGCAGACCCCTCAGCAATGAATTTGGCCCCTTTCACCCCTGCCCTCACCAGCCTTTATCCCTAAGTGTCAGTAGGTTGAAATGCCCAAGCTGTGGGCTTTAAAGGACTTTACAAGTCGGGTTTACAAGCTCCATAAAACTACAAATTCTCCCTCCTCACTGCAGAATTACCTTGTAAAACATGTTCTGTATTGTTTCAGTCTGACGGGACAGGCAGCAAAAGCAAGGCAGTGTCTGAATGGCAGCAAGCAGTGGAGGGAACGCATCTGGTGTTGGGCAGGGTTGCAAGTTGGGAGAGGAGAAAGCAGGGGGTGGACATGGTTGGCTTCCTTGACCCACTTCAGGCCGTTGATGCTGCTAATTGCATGCTAGGGGTCTGCAGAGTTTGTATGCTTCAGCTTGCTTTCTGTGTTTAGGTTCAGGTTACCTTGAATAGCATCCGAAAAGAAAGGAAATGAGCAGCAGCCTCAGCAGATGCACCTTTGGGAGCAAACGCTAAGTGATGTACAAACAGGGGCCTGCTGCTGGATGTAGTTTTAAAGATGTCTCCTAAAATACACTTGTTCCCAGATATGATGACAGGTAACACAATCTCAAGGGCAACCTTAGAATAAGAAGGGATGGATAAAGCTCTGCCAAGTCAGGTGGCATGCAGCTGCCCCAAGCCCTGCAGTGCCCGGTGCTCTGACCCTTAGAGCAATTGCTGAGGGGTGACAAGCTCTGGCTGTTCTGATTTGTAGGACTCATGTCAGGGCCACAGTCCTGTAGAGACCACACATGTCTCCAGGAATCACAGCACAACAGCTTCACTCAGCAGTTCTGAAGGTCTCACAGGGGACAGACCATTTTGGGATGTGCAGAAAAGCTATAATCTTCCCAAAATCCTTTTATGCATTAGTGACAGGATTTAATTCTGCCCCTGTTACTATGCAGGAAGATTATTGGCATTTTTTGTTTTTTGAAGCTGTCTCCTTTTGATATAAAATTCAGCTGGTTCTGAGCAGGGGCTCACAGTGGAGGGCAGGGAGGGACTCAGGTCTGTGTCTGGTTTTCAAGGACTGGACACTGCGAGGGGCACGGGGTGCAGGGCACAGGTCAGGACTTGGATTCAAGCCCAGCTTCATGCCACCCTGCAGCCACCCAAGCCTTTCTCAGAGGGACACCAGGTTTCCAAAGTGCTCATCACTCCCAGCCTCCTCTTTGGCCACGAAGCACCTACCCTCCACGTGGCTTCTTGGCTCTGAACACTCATATCGGCCTCTGCCTCCTTCCTCCCCCAGAAAACCTCCCCTGCTGGTCCCTACCTGGCTGCAGGCTCTGGCTGGTTTCCAGCCCCAGCAGAGGCAGCGGGTGGTGGGCTGTGTGCCTGGGGCACGGCAGCTGCCCGGTGGCTACTGGCTCGTTTGGCTGGCTTCTAAAATCTGCAGGGGCAGCGCCAATGTAGCTGCAACATTTTTTAGATGCTTGAGAGGACAAAGTTGATATGTGATTCCCCTGCTCACCCTCCTGCTAATTTTGAATGCAAAATGTTTACAAACAGCTGCTGCAACATCCCTGAGGCCCAAAGAAAAATATTCTGCTAAGAGAGAAAAAGATCTTAGCGTGGACTGTGTCCAGGGAGTTTGTGAATAGAGCCAGGAACTTGTTCAGATGTTTCCCTTCTAGGATTTGGGTTAACAGGGTCTGTGGAGATAGGAGGGTTCATCATTCCTAACAGCTGTGACTGCACTGGGGCTGCACTGCCACCCTTGGAGAGGATGCCACCCGCATCCCAGCCTGGCTTAAGGTGCTAGAGCAGCAGTGGCCATCCCTGTCTGGGTGACAGCTACCTGGTCAAGGACCTACGGCTGTAGCGGCATCCCTGCTCCCAGGGCAGGAGAGAGCATGACACGCGTTCGCTGGGTGCCACTGGCATTGCCAGCCTGCCTCACTGGCAGCAGAGCGACTCCAGCTGAACACGCCATGTGTTTAAGAGGACAGTGTCTCCTCTGCCTGCTTGGATCGCTGTCCATCGGCAGGATGGGCAGAAGGAGCTGCTTTCTCACCCCGGACAAAGGCATCGCTTGGCCACGAAACAGGGGAAAAAAACAGCTCCTGAAACAGAGACAGTCAGATCCCTCCAGCTAAAGTTTTCTTTCAAAGAGTCTCCATTTCTGGAAGCATTTTCCTGCTTTTCTAAATGGAGTTTCTGAGGGAAGAGAAAGAAGTCCCTGTTCCAGAGCTATTAAGCCCTTTAAAGATACTTTAAGTAACAAAGCAAAGATTAGAGAACACAGATCAGATGTTTTTCCTATCAGAGCCTTTTCTTTCTTTTTTCCCCACTGCGGACGCTTCGCGGCTCCGCTGGGCCGGGCTTCGTGAAGGCTGTTAACATCACGGCACTGATGGCTCTGCCCCGCTCACGGTTTGGGTGGCCTGAACTAGAATCTCCCGGAGGGCTCATTACAGGTGGTAGGCAGACAGGGCTGGAGCCTGGGCCACACCACATATCCCTGAGAGAAATATGTTTCCCTGACCAAAAAAGCACAATATTATATTCTTAAAACATTCCAGCCCTGTCTGGGTGTTCTCTGCATGCATTCCTGTACGTGGGATTATTATTGTAGAGAATTTATAAAGTCATTCATTTCTCTGGAAGTGTATGACACGCGTTTTGGTTGAATGGGCCCAGTGCAAACTGAGAGCCATGTGGTGCTATAAAAACACAACAGTAAATAAATCAGCAGGGAGAATTTACACTTCAGCCTTCTGATTGTTTTTACATTCAGAGGCTCAGACTGGGAGTCAGAGTGTAAAATAAATACCTGAAGCACCAAAAGTGCAGCGTCACACTCCTGCCTGTGAGCAGTCGCACCGGCAGAGCCGAGGTACGTGCAGAGTGAGCGTGTTTACAGCCAGCCTGCGGTGACCTTTTTCTCTTCGGCTGCTTCCTATTTTTCTTGGTGATACCTCAGATCTTTATTATGGTATTGTCGGCCCTGGTGCTCCTGCGAGTGAAGGTTGCGTCAGACCCTCGCGGGTTTCAGTGCTTGATTTTTTTTTCCCAGGGGTTATTTTTATCGCTGCTCTTTAGAGAGAAAAAAAGAGAAAGAAATCACTCCAGGCTGAAACTTGCCAGCTCCTGGGTGTTACCAGGAGGAAATCGCTCTTTTCATCTGTGAAAAACAGGAATGGAAGGAGCCGGGAGATGGATGTCCGGCTCTGTGCTGTCCCGGAGCTGCCATGGCACGGGGAGCCCAGCCCGGGGCTGCACTCCAACCTGCCCTCGCTGGGAGCCGAAGGGTGCTGCGCCCGTGCTGACAAGGTGGGGAGGTGACAAGGTGACCCTGCAGTGTAGCGCTCTTAGATTGAAGGAATTTCTGCTGCGCGTGTCCATGCATAACGTGAGAATGTCACCCAGCTGCAATTTCACCCCGAAGAGGCAAAGGGTGAAATCATTGTTGATGACATCAAATTGTTTTCGGAAAATGGAAGCTATTCTGAGACGGGTGGAACTTTCCTATACTGAAGCAAACCTTTTCCGGGCACAAAAATGGATCGCAAATACCGCGAGGCAGTGAAACAAGCCCTGAATTAAGCTGCTCCCTCGGAGCCCCCTGCCTGCCCGAGATTGCTCTGGCTGATTTCACCTCTGCTGACCATTGCACAAAAACAGATTTTTGCTCTGCTGCCAAAAGAGCACTTGGGTTATTTACCACCTCAGAGCTGGGTCCATTGCCAGTTCTGATGGACCGTTTCTCATTAGCACTTAACATCTATCTGGCCACCGATGTCTCCTCCAGGACTGATCACTAAGAAAGCCTGAATTTACCTGTCATGCTGAAATCACCTCTTCCCATACAAAATGGATGTGGGGACACGTGCCAGCACCAAGGTGATGCCCAGGCGACCTGTGGCACTGCAGTGCTGCTGTAACCCTCCATCAGCCCCATGGCGGGGTCTCTGGGGCAGCTCTGGTTGACAGCTGTGCTGCGGTGTTTCCCACAGCTCTGCCGTGCCTTCCTGCTCTGAGAGCCTGCTGTGCTTTCTGCACACAACACAAAATAATGCTGCTTGTGGAGGTATCTGAGAGCATAAGAGAACGTGGAATTTGGCTCAGTTAAAGGAACATATTACTGGCATTTGCATTTTATGTACTTTCTTAGTAAAACTAATCTCCTGTTTAACAAAAGGATGAGCCACCCATTTTGGTGGCTGAGATCAGATTGAAGCTTGCAATCCAAATGCACATGCAAAAATGCGAGCCCAAACTGTATCTACAAGAGAGGTTGTCCCCCCACTGTGTCGATGCTGCGCTTTTAGCCTCTGAAGGTACAGAAACTCTGAAAACTGGAAGCACATCAAACTCTATGAACCCGTTACGCCAGCTAGCTTCCCATTCTCTTTAGTAAGGGATTAATTTTGTTAGCCAGCAGTAGAGTTGTTGGATAGAGAAATGGAATCCCTTTTCCCTGGCAGTCCCAGCTCACCACCCTCCAGGAACCGCTCCCCCCGCTGCCGAGCTCCATCCCCAGATCTTCCTGCACTTTTCATGGGTGAGGAAGATTTTGTTGAGTTTTTGGGTAATGGATCCTCTATGCTCACTTGCTCTCTGTTTGGATTGTGAAGGGGCCATTCTGACAAAGCAGTATTCAGTGGTGGTCTCCAGGAAAAGGCATTTCTTGCATTAAAAACAGTAAAAGGCCCAATGTTTTACAGACAGATGTCCATCAACAGCTGGCGCTGAAGTGGGAAGAGAACACCGGATCTTCTCCATCGTCACAGTGCCGGGGCTCTGCGTAGCCACTTGTTTATTTAACAAGCTACATTATTAAACTGGACCTTGGGTTGTGAGTGGAAAAGCCACACAGATGCTTTGATCATTTATAAAGACCTACTTGAGAGACTGCACTTCACCGGGGCTACAAGGAGGAAAAAGGGCAGAGTCTGTATTTCACCAGCTTTCACTTAGCTGGGGCATTGACTCAGCTTGTCTTGACTCAGATGTCTTTGGACTTGGGCATATTTGCAAAATTAACAGTATCAGGATCACATGGTCTGGGCAGCCTGCAAGGAACCCCGACACCCAGCTGTACGGAGGCCTCTTTCCTCCATCCCAAACCACATGCCCTGCTGCAGGCAGCGCTCTGGGCAGTGGTGGCCCCTTCCCCAGTCCTGCAAATCACGCTTGCACTCAGCCTCAAGCTCTTCTCTGTCCCACTGCTCCCTCCCCATGTGGGCTCTGGTTCAAGCTGTACGAAGCCCAGAAGGGCTCGTGGGGCTCCCATTGAGCCCCGGATCTCTGCTAGCACATATCAGCAGCTTTGTGCCACCAAAACGTCAGCCCTCTCCATGCAGCAGCTGCCCCCTAAGTTTGTCACAGCAGCTGTTTCCCAGGACAGGACAACGATTCCAGCTAAGAAGGGAACACTTTATCCAGCTGAGGCTGACCGGCACTTTAAACAGGGAAATGTAGTTACCCCTCTTCAGCACAGCCTTGAGATCACATCCGTGGCCCTGCGTGCCAGCACTGCCTCACCAGGACAACCTGCCTGCTCCACGTGGGCAGCGTGGAGACTCGGGGCGAGCAGTCCATGTCCAGAGATGCCCTGATAGTTACATGCAGAAGGACCACAAAAGGCTGTAGTTAAACAAGACTTTCTGAAACATACTGAAAATCCATAATTGCCCAGCTTATACCTCTTCTGCCACCACTTCAGCTGGATAGCATCAGCCTGGTCATGCCCTGCAGCCCCTCTCGCCCCGCAGATGGGAAGGCACATGGATGCTCAGGCTGCTGTGGGGACTCAGGCACTTTGTGCCCAGCACACACCTTGCACAGGAAGTTTGGCAAGGAGACATGTTTTCAGTAAATGAGTCCAGTGCTGACCCAGTAGACAGGCAGAAGGAAATCATTGGGCACAGAGTAACCACACTGCATTTTGCCTCTGTGCTCAGTGAGGGAGAGTGCTGCAGCAAAAGCTGAATGTGTTTTCCTGCCTCCACTCGCCTCCAGAGCTGCTTGTCTCCTCTGGCACAGCACAGCACTTCGCACCAGGCCAGGCAAAGCGTTTGTAGATTTGTCAGAGCATGAAATGAGGTGGAAATCGCTAAAACCCGGCATTGAAATGAAAAGTGCTCTCAGCACAGGAACACCAACAGAAGAACAGGTTCTGCAGAATGTTTTGCAACGACTACATACACTGATTGTTTTAAGGAGACTTTGGATTTAAAGATTTTTCTGCTTTGTCAAATTTGTTCTCTATCCATGTTTTCAAGAAGTCTAAAAGCATTACGGCACAACTCAGCCACTGGGCTGAAAACGTGATATCCCCAAAGCTGCTCTGGAGTCCTACATATTTTGGACTCTACTCCTGACAAAAGTAACAAAAACAAATGCAAGGAACAGATATATAATTTTAACTAGAACCGATTTAAGTTTTTGGATCATAAGAGCACAGTCCTGATTTACACTTGACCCATTTGTGTTTCGGCGAAACCCTACATTTTCTGTTGTGTATTCAGTTGGGCTGTAAGTCTCGGTTGACCACCATCTGCCTCTGCTAAAGAAAGCAAATCAGAAATAAGAAATTCTGGCTCTGAAAGTGCAGCAAGGCCAAAAAATTCAGCGCTGGATACAAAGATGGTCTTTACTTGCTGTGAGAACAGAGTTAATCCTATTCAGCGCATCGGCTGCTCTACTGGAAAGGTTTCACTGAACAGTTTGCTTTATTGGATTAATAAAGCTTAATTTTGTGCACGAAGAGCCACCGTTCTTGGGAGCCC
Organism: Tragopan temminckii; assembly: GCA_028571105.1. Taxonomy (NCBI): domain Eukaryota; kingdom Metazoa; phylum Chordata; class Aves; order Galliformes; family Phasianidae; genus Tragopan; species Tragopan temminckii. The sequence continues at coordinate 904,964 of JAOWBP010004343.1, forward strand.
CGTTCTTGGGAATTTCCTTTATCCAGCACTAAACCTGTGTTGCACTTTCTCACAGTCCCACATTTCTTTTTTTCAGTTTTACTCTCGGACTCACCCTCAGTGTATTTTGGCTGCGGAGCAATCGTGCGAGCATCCTTGTGCTGGTGGCAGGGACACTGAGAGCACAGCAATGAGAGCAGTGCTCCAAACACATCCGCAGCACCGAGCAGGATGGCTCCACGGCAAAGGAACTTCCCAGCAGTGAAAGGCTGAGAAGACGCGTGGGATCTTGACACACAGCAGCAGGTTAACAAGTTACCCTTGGAGCTGCCTTACGCAGCACGGCCTGTCCTAGAGGAAGGCATGTCAGACAGAGCTGTGAGAAATACACACTTCTGGATTAGCATTTCCAGAATTGACTTAACAGCATAAATCCCCCTGAGAGTCAGGGAGACTCGAGGTTGTATTTCAAGAGAGTCCAAGCGATCTGGCAGCCTGCATCGCGCCCTTCTTTGCTGGGCTTTGTTCTCTGTCCCCGTCACTGCCCAGTGTCTGAGTACCTCCAGGTGGCAAACCTGTGGCAAAACTCTGCAGACAAGCACTTAAGTGCTTTCTCACCTTTGAAAATGGGACTCCATCTCCTGAATCCCTAAGTCCCCGTAGGAAATAACCCGATATTTGTGACAAAAAGAGACATCACATCTCTGTGGAAATCAGCACAGCTCCACTAACTTTCAGCAATGCCGGCAACCTCCTTCAGCTGTCCCATGCTGTAAGCAATGTAATCATCACTTCTGCTGCAAAGCATGCAGTGTCACAGCCAGGCACACTGATCTATGTGAGTTTATCACTGCAAGCCCTCTGCACACTATTTTCTCTGCTGTATCAAAAGAGCTTCCTGTACCTCTAAGGAGCTGCCTTGGGGAGCCCTGTGGTGTCCATCCCCACTGTGAGGAGGGTTTGCAGCTTTCCTTGGAGGCTGAGCTGTTGATGAGGAGGTTGCTAGGGCTCGACCTCCCGGCAGACTCTCAGTCCCATCGTTAGACACAGGCTGCTGCTGAGTCCCTGAAGCTTCAAGCAGATTTTCTGTGTGCTGCTCAGCTCACACATAGCAGAGTGATGCCACACAGGGGTGCTAAAACTTCTCGTATAAAACGTCTTCTTGCAAACCCCATTGTTCAGCTGTGGAAACCTGCCCCTGTGTCTGGAGGCCAGATCCAGCAAAGCTGTTCTGGTCCTGCTGCTGCTGGCTGCCCAGGGCTTCCTTACCCCCTTTCTGCCAAAGACCTGATGTCTCTGGCTGTGTGCTGCGACTGACACTGATACTGGAAGCGATAGAGGAACCAACACCAATACTGAGAAGTGTTATCTGGTTGTGAGTTGCATATATAGTATGTTAAATAACTTCACCATAGTACGGCTCAGGAAGCTTTATCTCGATTGTTATTGTGTGGAGCTGTACACTTCATTATCCTACAGCGTGAATTCACTTCCCCTTCCAGCTCTCTTTGCATCCCATCCAGCACATCCCAGAGGCAGCGCATGGCTGTCACCTGGGCATTGTGTCACCCACCGATGCTTTTCTCCCCACCAGCAGGGAGAGGCACCCTGACCACCCCAGTGCTGGGCAGCAGCCGCAGCCGCTGCGAGCAGAGCCGGCCCCAGAGGCCGCTCAGCAGCTGACCACTGCCTGAGCAGTATGAGAGCCCCGGCAATGGCTACAATGGTAGACAAACAGTAATAAATAAGCAGCAAAGCACTGCGACTTGACAAGCCCTGGGCATCCCCAGAGATTTGTAATGGGATATGGAGGTTTTCACCTCCTGCTCTCCAGTTCACATTTCAAATCCAGCCCCGCTCTGTAGTGACCAAAGGTCATTGCCAGGCTCAGTCGCCCGTGCAAAGATGTAAATGGCCTCATTTCTCTAATTCCTTGAGCAAAGCTCGAGGGAGGACCAGATTTGTTTTGTTTTTGTGATGCTGGTGGTACAGGGCAAGAGCCAGGCTGCCTGTGCCTTTCTGTCCCATCCCCGTCCTGATTGTATCTGGCACCTGGTCACCTGCATGGCAGCTTCCAGGCACTGAGCCCAGCCCATGATGTGCAGAGGGGCTGGCATTGCTCTGAGGTCTGCACCTTGTTTCACTTTTCCCATCTATAAAGTGAATCCAGAGCGTGAATTTTTGTCCATCTTCTGTACAGGGCCTGGCAGGTTTGCAGAGCTCACCATACGTGTGACACCTCATGATCTAAATGCAGATCCTCAGGGTGGGGTCCTGGCCCCTTCGGCCCCAGTGTCTCAGGAGGGCAGCATACAGGTCCTTCTAACCAAACCCCGCATGGAGGGCACAAGCATCAGTATGGCAACAGCTGCTTCCTGTCCCTGAGGGCATTGTGAGGAGCCTGGGACTGGTCTAGCTGCCATGCAGGACCTGAATCTCTTCCGTGGCAGCTCTCCTTTGTCCAAGTGCCAGGCTGCAGCTGGAAGCTGAAGAGGAGCACTTACGCTCCCCTCAAGCCCTGTTCCACCGTTCTGGCAGGAAAGTGACCACGACAGGACTCTTGCTGTCCCTGCGCCCTCATGGGAGCACAGTGCCAGTGCTTACATCTTGTAGCCCTTTGCAGCGGCCCCTCCAGCCCGCACATTTCTCGTTCCATTCAGTGTGGTATAGGGTTCATTTTCCCTTTGTGGTGATGGCCAGAGCCGCTCAGGGCTGGCAGAGGGACCTGCATAGGTTTGCAGATTGCTCTGGATTCCCATGCACGGAGGTGTTTTATAAATATCCCCTATTATTATGGTGCTCTATTAATAACCACCTTGGGGAACAATGGGAGCACGCAACAGCTTTGGTCATCCGATACCAACCAGGCAAGGCTCTGTGGGGCCATGGGACATTCCCAGAAAAGCATCTATTTGGGGAAGCACAGCATTTGCACATAGGCTTGCATGGGGCCCTGGAGGACACTGGGCCGTGATGAGGGCTCCTGGCAACGCGCTGCCCCACAGCCTTGGCCCGAAGCGGGATGTGGTGGCTCCCATCCTGTCCATACAGCAACCGCACACACTGTGAGGGATGCACCAGGGTGTGATCCGGGGAATCCGGTCCTGCCCTTCCTCCTCCCCAGCCATGGTCAGGCAAGGAGGGCAGGCAGGGTAGGAACCAGGGCTCATAGTGGATTCGGTTCTTTGCAGCCTCTCTCAGGGTTGCAGGTCTTGAAAAATTTGATGTTTTACTGCGTGTTCCTGTTTCTGGAGTCCTGGGGTTACCCATTATCTCCACATTTACTTTTTAGCAGGTTTTGGCTTCATTTTAGTAGCCTAAACGAAGAATAGAGGGAAACAGAAATTATTATTTTAAGAGTCTAATGATTTTTAAGATCATCTTCTGAATTTGGAGACAGGGATTTTTTCAATTCCTGAGCTGAGCAGGGCACAGACAAATCTTCTGAGGGCGACTTTCCTGTGTGTTTCCCTAGGCTGGGCTTGGTTTGAGCGCAGAAGAACCGAACACTCCCGGGGATGTGTGCTGCCCATTGTCACAGCCACAATGTCTGCAAGGGCACAAGCAGTTCAGGATGAGACAGCTGGGCAGCCTCAGTGCTCACTCAAAAGGCATTTTGGGGTGAGACTTCCCCGCAGGCTCATTGTGCTGAGGACATAGCAGCAGAGTCAGCAGAAGAGGAGGAAGACCCGGAGGAGCTGAGCGCTGTTCCTCTGCAAGGGGTGCTGGGGAGCCCCGCTCCCACTGACTGTCACTGCTTGGGACCCCGCCAGGTTCACCAGGGAAAATGGCATGGGGCTTTTGTCACATTGTTCCTGATGGCTGGGCACTTCCTGAACCTTTCCAGCATCGCAGGGATGGGGAGTGAGAGGAAAACGGAACCTTTTTTTTTATTTTCCTTCCTTTAGCAAATTCTCTGCGATCACAAAAAGCCATATTGCAGCTAATTTTCCTGCCTCCATTCACACGGGCATTTCACAAGGGCACGGGAATTCCTCTGTGAGGGCCGTGAGTCCTCTGGTGCCCAGCAGCCACGCAGCAGCTCAGCACGCTCCCCAGCCACCACCTGATCAGCTCCCTGCACTCAGCAGCGCAGGTGCAGCACTGGCATTGCATCCCATCCCCAGTGGAAGCAAGTGGAAGTGGAGGCAAGTGCAGAGCCCTTTGGTGGGACAGAGATGGGTAAAAAGAGGGGCAGAGGAGAGGCTGCAACTAACCTGGATGTTTCCAGGGCCGTGACAGGAGACCAACCCTACGCGGGCAGGACTGTGGATGCTTCTGCTCATGAGAGCTTATGTGGTCGTGCTGGCACCCTCTCACCGTGCTGCAGTTCGCCACTGAGCAAAGGCTAGTGACTCCCAGGGCGTTTCGGTGGTGTCTGGTCTGGGAACGGCCCTCCTCACACCCTGAGCACTGAGCAAGCAAGGGAACCTGGCTCCGAGCATCTACCACCTCCTAATTCCTCCCCGGTTCAGTTTTCACTTGCTTTCCCTTAGTAAGGACATTCTTTTTCTTTTTACCAACTGCAAAGCTAGGGAAACTTAATACTAGTATTAAGAAAAATACTTTTCAAATTATCCTTTAGTTCCAACAGCTTAATGTCCTTACACATGCTTAGTGTGGAGTTTCAGCCTCATCTGTCTGCAGCAGCAGAGCTCTCCTTGGTTGAGAGCAGCAGGACTTGTTTCATGTTGACTTGCCCATCTCCCAGCCACCTGTCGGGAGGAGCGGCCATGTGGAGCACTGGGCCCTGGGAGGAGCAGGAACACTGGTTACGTTTCTAAGGTTGTACCCACCTGTGCCAGAAAGGAGGGTTTCTTCACCCCTGCGCTGTGGGGTTGGCTCACAGAGCAGGATCTGCTTCCCGTGACTTCAGCATGGCCAAAGCCCTGCTTTGTGCTCCACGTGTCCAGCACGAGCACAGGGAAGGACTGACACATGGCTCAAGCCTGGGCATCTCACACTGCGACTGGAGGCTGTGCTGGTCAACCGGTTGACCCTTCCATACACAACCCTAAGTGCAGCAGATAGTGCCTGACAGTTGATTCATCTGTATGATTAGTTTTGGGACTAGAGAGGAATTAGCTGGGGGCTGTGAGCTGAATTTGGTGCAGAAGCCCAGGCTTTCTTGCAGGAAGCTGAGCTGCCGGGCACAGCAGAGCTCCCTCGAGCCTGTGCTGCCTTGCCTGGCTTGCTCCAGGCCAGAGGATGCAGGTGGGAGCACCCAGCCCAGCCCATCTTGCACTGTGACGCCCTGCTCAGCCACCCCAAACCTCAGGGCTGGGGGGGCTGGTAGGGGCTGACTCAGGAGAAACGCCTGGAAAATGCTGACACAAGTCAGATCCAAGGGAGAGTACAGCAAATGTTGTTGGAAGAAGGACGTAGCAGGGGGAGGTTGGTGCGCATGCAGAAAACAGGCCTGGGGAGAGAACTTGTGTGTCCCCGTACATTCCCAGTGGTGGTCACTGACCTTTCTCCATGCCCACTGCAGAAAGAGAGCGTCAAATGGAATGAATAGATGGCTAGGGCAAAACAGGAAAAAGGCAATACTTGCACGTGGGTGAGCGGGCTCAATATTGCAATGCCACAGCAGCACCTAACGCCACGTTCCCTGCTTGGCATAGCTGGGATCCCATTAGCTCAGCAAACCACTGGGATCTCCTCCACCAGGGGCAGCGGCACTGAGGCAGAGGGCAGGCGATGCCCACAGGAGGGGAAGGCACTGCCACTGCGGCCCATGGTGGAGTGGGGTCTCCAGATTCCCACAGAGTGAACCAACAGGAGCACGGCCACACACATTGTCCGCTCTGGGACGGCTGGGGACCACCAGTAGTCTGAGAGGAACCAGCCAGAGTCAGCCTGAAAAATGGCCCCACACAACCTCACTCCTCACACCCCTGCGTCCCTGCTACCGCGTGTAAAAATGGAATCTGTCTTCTCAGAAGCGTTTGCTGCCCCAGAAAGGGGATTGTTTAGCTAAGATTCACATGCACACAATGAGACCTTTATGGCTTACAGGCAAAGAAAAGGCACCAGTGGAGTCACGGTCTCTCAGTAAAACAAAGGGTTGTTTTCAAGTTACGGAGCCTTCTTCTCACTGCTGTAGGAAAATACAAAATATCAGACAAAAACTGGCAACTTAAATTTTTGCAAGCTTGACAGCAGAGCCCCATTCCGGTCTGACGCTGTGCACAGGAGCGCAGTCCGATGCACAGCTTCAGCGCTGGGTCCCTGGGGAAGTGAGGCGATGGGCAGATGGCACAGCCAGGAAGCACTGCGAGAGGGAGCCGTCGTTCCGCGAGCTGGGAGAGCCCTGTCACGGCCACGTTTTACTGCCCCGTCCTGCCACTGCTGGGCCCTGCCTGACGCTGGGCGTGCGGCACAGGGGCAGCACCGGAGCTCCGGCTTCACTTTGACCTCTGGAGGCCTTCGCAAAGCTTCCTGGTGTTCCAGGTTCATCGGCTGTAACACAAGCTCCGGGGCTGAACGCAGAGCCTCGCCCCGATAGCCGTGTCTGTCCCACGCGGCGCTTCGGGTCGAGCAGCCCGCAGGTGGGCAGCACGGCTGCGCCCTCAGCAACAAGCTGTGCTGCGAAGGCACGGTGCGGTGGGCCTCCTCGGGGGCGGCTCCCAGCCTTGGGCTCGGCTCTAAGCGAGGTCTCGGTACCAAACGCCCGCCTCCCCCTCATGGCCACAGGGGCGCGGCTCCCCGCAGAGCACCAGGCGGTGCCCGTGCGTCCCCAGCCCGCACGGCCGGGATTCTGTGCCCTCGCCGGGGCTTTCCGGGAGAGGAGCCGCATCACCCCAAAGCAGGGCTGCCCTTCGCCCCTTTCCTCTCGACAAATAAACAAGGAGGTGCTGACAGCTGCCAGGCTTACCCAGAGGCGTTTAGACGGACAACTGAATCCCTGCGGTGAGGAGGTGGAGCCGGGGGCTGCGTGCTGGCAGGAAGGCGGCAGTGCGGGGCAGGGCGGCTCGGGGGAGCTCAGCCGGGGCGCTGGGCGCCGTCCTGTGCCGGCTGCCCCAAGGAGGACACGGGGCCGCAGCGGTTCTAATTGGCCCACTTTGTGTCCCAGAGCCCCGTGAGACGTTGCGCTGCCAACAATAAACAGTGTCACTGGGTTTTGGGTCCCCACTGGGGCTGTGGCACTGTCTTTGTATTGTAATTCTGAGGGGAAAAAAAAAGCCATGTAATTTCGTGGTGTTTTGGAAAGCCATAAGCCACGGCTGGAAGACAGTCACCTGGCCCAGAGAGCCGCGGGCTCTGCCTTCTCCAGCAGCCCCAGGATGGCACTGCCTGGGTCAGGAGGTGTCCCAGGAAATAACCTTGGGTTTCTGGGCTGGGAATGGGACTAGCACCGCAGCCTCGATTTTCTGTCTCCTCCCATCGGAAGCGCCATAGCTATGGGTAATTGTGGCAATCGGTTCACCCTGAGGAAATTTTGGTATTTTTAAAGCTAATTCAGATGCCAGCCTGATGCTCACCTGAGCAGGGAGAGCTGTGAAAGCCAGCCCGACGTTTAATTTTCTTTTCTTTCCTTTTTTTTCCCCCGAAGTAAGTCATACGTAACATCTGGCATTCATCTTTTCTTTCCTTCACAGGCACGGCAGAAACCCTGGTGTGAGTCATGTCCATTTAAATATGGGAGCACATCATAAAACCTAATGGAGAGTCCAAGAGGTGAGCTTTTATGTGGTTAAAACTCATAGAGAGGTCAAGATTGTTTGCTTTAAACACAGGGGGTCACTCTGTGCGTGAAGGTGGTCTCTAAGCCTCGCGGAAGCCCCGTTTGCTCCGTATGAGAGCCCAGCTCAGCACCCGCCGTCTTATTGCCCGGCTCCCGACGGAGCTGCGGCTGTGTGAGCGCAGGCAGCGGCAGCGCAGCGCTCCGTGTGCCCCGCAGAGGGGAGATGTGGGCATTGGCCAAACCCTGCGGCCGTGGCGGCTGGGACGTCGCGGCTGTGGCCTCACTCAGTGCCGCAGCGGTCTCACTGCTGGTGCCGCGAGGGCAGGGAAGCTTTGCATTTCCTCGCTGCCTGTAAAACCCTACACATTTTATAGGACAGGAAAGAGGAGGAGCGTTAGCATTTTATTTTTCCTTGTTAAACTCTCTTTTTGTTTTACTGACTGAAATAATTTTTGGTGACCGCTTATTTCTGTTTTATTGGCTAGTTTATTGTGAGTAAACGCACGGTAAAGCAAACCTTCTGGTCTGGGCTGTTGTAAAGATGCTGTTTGATCTCCGGTCCTTTTGCCTGATGCTCTTCAGCGTGAGCCAATGCCAGGCATCTGCATCTTGTTGGAGCTCCAGTGGTCCGCTCCCTGTCCCTGGGACAGTCTCATTTCAGTGACTATTTCAGCCACAGACACGAGTGATTCTCAGCCTGGGAAAGCAAGGGCAGGAGTTGTCCTTCCCCTGGTGGAATAGATCAGCTCATGGCTTCAGGCACCTCATTGCTGGTGCCCTGCATAGGGATGATTTTTGACTGTAAGCAAACAAGACTGCAGCCTGGGTTAGTAAACCTGGGTTAAATCAAGGTGGGTAATGGGTGCAGTCAGCTTCCCACCTGACTCCTGCAGCAGCACAGCTGGGCTGCGCCAGGCACCAGATTCAGTCCAACACACAGATCAGACACCTGCTCCAAGCAGGGACAGCTGACTTGGGATGCGATTTAAAAGATGAATACAAGGGACAAAGTTCCTGACATCTTGGAGGCATTAAGTACTTAGGACAGGATCACTGTGCGGTCCTCTCTCCCTCCAGCCTTGTCTCCATTGCTTTAACAACATCTCTATTGACTGCTGGTGCCCCTGGTTGTCTAACACTAGCACACCAAGTGTCTTGACCATGGTAAGCTCCTTCCTCAGCTATCTTTTGAGTTTTCTGCTATTTATCCACAAATTTTCTCAGGCTGGGATGATTGGAGCCCACACACTCACCTCTGAGAAGGAAGAGGGAGGGGATGGTCCCCCCTTGGGACTCACCCTGTCCCTGGGCCCAGTCCCAGTGTTGCATGGCCACAGGGCTCAACACGGGACAAACCTGTGAGCCGGATCAGGGAGCAGCAGTTGGTCCCTGTGGTGGTGTGCAACCCCCAGGTCAGCACATCCCACTCCTGACACCAAGCTGAGGTCTGATTAGCAGAGCCTTGACACCTCCCTGTGCCCCAGGATCCTGGGGATGCTCTTCACTCCTCCTGCTCCCTTCCTGCAAACCCAGGGGAAAACGATGCCCTCCTCTCGTGCCTGTCCAGCTCTGTTTCTGCTGCACACGTATTCGACCATCACCCACCAGTTTGCTCTCAAGGAGAGTTGAACTGGTTTTCTGCGCTCTGGCTAATCTGTGGTTTCTCCTCTGCTGAAGACATTTCCTAGCACTGGAGAGAAGGTGTGATTTTAGTTAACGTCGCTCTGTCCTGTCTCTCATTGCTTTCTGCCAAGAAACTGTCAGTGTCAGCCAAGCTTCCCGTCTGCTTGTTCTTTGCCATACCATGAAGTCTGGGCTCAGTTTGTAGCTCCTATAACTGCAGGAAAACAAATCCATCCTGCCCTTGCAGCCCAGGGCTGTGCCTGAACTTCCCTTGTTCTGAATTTGCTCTTCCACGATTCCTTCCCTGCAAACTTCGCCCCAGATTGCTGCCAAAAGGCAGGGAAAATGGGACCTCGTTCTGATAAACAATGCAGTTTGGTGTCTTCTTTGAGCAGTCAAAAATGGCCCCTGTCCAGGCTGGCTCACAGCCTTTCTCCCTGCCAAAGTTCAGAGAAGTGGGTAAGACTGAGCTGAGCAGCGCTGAGATCCCAACTCTCACACGAGGATAGCAGGTAGCTGACACCAAACCCCCACGGCTGTAGTATCTCAGCAGAGCATGATGATGGGATTCAGCTTGTTTCCTCAGCCCCGTTCCTCTGTCACTGTCTCCTCTGCTCTTTTATCATTTTCAGGTACAAGATCTGCTGGTCCTTCTGAAGGTTTTCATTCAGGTCTGGCAGAGACGCTGCCATATGTTTTTCATTTTGATAACTCCCCTATGGTGTCTGTTATCACCCAAGTCTCTATTAAGATTTATTCCTGTTATTGTAGCAGTCATTTTCCCCAGTACATGTGCATTGTATTTGGAGAGAGTCATAACCACTCTCCACATCCAACAGATGCTGTAGTCAGAGCGACTCCTGCTTCCACTTACCAGACCTTTCTACTAATATGGGTTTTCACCAATAACCACAAGTGCTGTTCGCTCCCCAAGATTTCCGCACTGTCATTTCTTGACTGTGTTAGTGGCAAAGCGCTGATCAGAGCCCCAGCTCCATGCAAAACAAAGCTGCAGAAAGGTTTTACTTGGCTTTGCTTGCAGCCACTTCTACATTCAAAGTGGTGAGAGGCTCTCATTCCTGATGACTGCAGGGCTGAGCATGAATGGGGCCTCGGAGTGGGCAACAGAGAGTGGGAGAGAGGCTAGCGGCCGGTTTCCCTCACTCAGGGAACAAGCTGAGGTAGGAAATGGGATCTGCTGGACCTGATGTATGGATTTAAGAAGAGGCCATGGTCCATCACACAGGGTGCATGCGGTCAGCTTGGCATCAGGTTGGTGCTGCACTGTGCCTTCCAGCCTCACCCTCTCCATTTGCCCAGCACTACAGAGCACAGCCCTTCCCTCCCTTCCAAGGAGCTGCCTTGGTGGGCAAGCAAACCAAGGGGCAGACATCCCGAGGACAGACCAGCACAGCCTTTCCCCTCTGAGACACTGCCTCAGTCTGCCCAGTCCTTTCTTGTGCCCACAGCCCGCACTAGTTTGTCTCAAAGTTACTGAGCAAAATGAGTTGTGGGGCAGGACAGTGCTGTAACTGTGCAGGAATGGAAACCTGGGTCTGGAAGATTTTGACTCCGTCCCAGTTTCAAAACGCCTGGGCTCCAGCACCAACAGCAGAGGAGGGCTTTTGTCCATCCCACTACAGCTCTGCCTCTTGGCAGGTGAGCATGGGTAAAATCCTCCCTCCCTGGGGCCCAGCAGCAATCCAGCTTCACGGCTCTCCTCTCTGCTCCCCACCACAGGCGGCAGCACAATGTGGGTTCCTGAGCGAGGCTGCTTCACCCACAGCATCCACAAACCCTTCCAATTTGCCCCTCTTTCATCCCGTACCACTTTGGTCAGCTCGTACGGAAGAAAGGAGCTCCAAATGCTTTCCGGGCCTAATAATATCCATCAAAGCATTTCCAGGGCTGAGGCGAGGATACACACTGCAGCACGCAGAGCAGGAAATGGGCTTGGGTTTTCCAAAGCTGCCTCTTCCAGCCAGAGCAAACCACAAGATCACGGGAGGACAAGAGCGCTGTGCTCGTGGCTTTGTTTGCCCCAGAAGGAATTGATTTGATGAGAAAGGAAATTGACTTTCTTTAATCTGTCCTTGTGCAAATTCCGCAGAGGAAGGCGTGAGCCGAGTCGTGCTGGCAAGGAACAAAGATCAGCCACTGCATCGGCAGCTCCTGAAACTGAGCCATCCCTGAGTGCCACTCGCTTTGTGCTGTTTGTGGAGATGGTGGCGTTTCCCGGGCCGTGGCTCTGAGTGCCCGCAGACCTCAATGGGATGTGTGGCAGAGATGGAGAGCCCTCAGCACAGAGCCAGCACCACACAGCGTCCTGCAGCTTCCCATGCACGGTGCCTTGCTCAGATGATGGGGTCTCGCCGCTGCCTGCACCAGGGCCAGGTTTTCTCCTGGGGGAAGAAAACGGCTGTTTTTTCTGTCACTTCTGGGAATTCTGACTGCGCCTTCATGTCCATCACCTGTCTCTGAGCCCAGCAGGACATGCAGCCACTTTGTCAAGAGCAGGTTGGATCTCACCATCCTTTTCCATTGGAAGTACTCTTTGGGAGAATCAGAAAAGAACACCAAATAATCCACAGGAACATCGATTCCCTCCTGGTTGCAGGCTGGCATTTCCACTGCAAATGGAAAGCGGAGTTACAGAGTAGGAAGGAGTTAACAAGATGTTGTCAGAGAACAGCTAGAAATGACATGGGGTTATTTTATACAAAAAACCCTAAAAATACAGTAAATGAATAATACAGAAGGCTAAGCTGAAATCATCCTGGATCCTTTTCAATGCCAAACAGCTTTCCCAAGGTATCTAAACATCATTGTTGTTGCTTACATTGAAGACTCTGAGAAGCAACTAGCAAAAGGCTTTAATTTAGTGTTGAGTGACCCTGGGCTCCCCATATTGAGCTTGTGTGAGCCACAACAGAGGAAAGAGTTGGGGTGCTGGGCTTTGTGCAGCTCCGCTGTGTTTCCCAGTGGTTGGATAACTTGGTAACGTAGCAGTGCCCTAGACAGGGCTCACACAGTGACTGCAAGGCCCATTCCACATGATGCCTGCTGCAGGATGCCGGGCGTTCGCCCAGGACGCTGCCAGCAGGAGCACATGCAGGGTGCAAGGCGCGTGGGAGGGCAGCCTGGCAGTCCTGCCCACTTCAGCAGCCCTACAGCAAATCCTCACATCCCTGGGGAGAGGGCAGTGCTGTCAGGAATGCCGCTGTGTGCTGGCAAGAGGGCAAAAGCTCCCTCCTCACCTGCTTCCTCACTGCAGGACCCCTTCAGAACACTCTGAATAATGGACGAGGAGTCCCACAGGAGTCAAGGAAAGAACAAATGGAGCAGAGAGCAACCCGCAGGTCATAAAGTCCCGAGGATGGGCATGAGAATAGGTGAGTAAAGGGAGAAGGAAGGAGAAGGAGTAAAGGAGAATAGAAAGAGTAAGGTGGCGGAATCCACACTGCATTTTTGAAGTCAGATACGGGCTCCAGGAAGCATCTCAGGTTCATTTTAGGGTCTGGTCTGTGCTCCCAGAGACTGCACTGCCATATGCTGCCCTCAGTGACAGTGCAGAGCCTGCGTACCTCTCAGCTGGCCGCCTTCCAGAGGGTTCCTCTCCAGCACTGACGCAGGAAGAGAAATCTTTGGGTTGGAATTATTTGGTTATTGTGCTGAAATGGATTTGAAGAAGCAGCTGAGGTCAGCTGAAGCATCCGTTCCTTATGGTGCTTGGGTCAAGTTCACAATGTGTCCAATTAAATGCCCGACTACATGGAGAAAGGATTTGTCCCAGCAGGAGCCCTGCAGGCTGTGCAGCCTCCCGTCAGGACGCTGAGCACTGTGATTATTGTTTGTGTTAATTTGTTTGTGCTAACATACTGTGTTGTGGCAGTGATTAATATGTAGCATCATCTGCCACTCCAAATCCCCATGAAAACAGATGAGCTCCAGAACAAGCAATGGTGATCTGTTCTCTGCTGCGACAGGGAACGAAGTGAGGAATGGCAGGGTATTGCCGTCCTAACAGTAGAGGGAAAAGCCCTTTCAAGGAAGGGCTTCCAGCAGCTGCAGGCAGGGAGCTCTGGGGACGCCACATCTCCGGATGGTGGCTGAGCTCCACGGCACCTCTCCACACGAGGACTTGTGGAACTGCTGTCCCAGTAGGGCTGCCGCAATCAGGGCCCTACTGCTGGGAGGCAAAGCACCGCACAACCCACTGCCCGCGTCCAAACACGGGCTGGGCTGGCTTCAGCCAAAACAAATGTCTGCACAGGATGCTGCTGCGGGGCCAAGCGAATATAAATCTTAGGTGCAACCACAACTGAGTCATTGAGAAATGCCGCCCTTTCCCTTTAGAGAGCTCACTGCAAGTGGACACCGTGCGCACTGCTCACCCCACAGGCAGGACGCAGTGAGGAGCGCTGTGCTCACACTTTTCCTTTGGCTGCAGCACAGCGGTGCCGTCCTGCCCTGCAGAGCAGGAGTGGCTCCTACCGCTCTGCCCCACACTTGCACTGCAGTAAGGAAATATGCTTCAGTGGAGCCATTTTTGGCACCTCGGTACTGGTGGGGGGATCCTTCCTTCAAACTAAAAGCATCTCCATTTTCCTGCATGCTCATGGCGCAGGCAGCCAGCAGAGGCTTTGCTCTGCTCTCCAGGCTGGGCACGAGCAGGGAAAGTGCCAGGCTGCAAAGGCTGGGCACAAACGTACCCACACGTAGAGCAAGGCACACCAGCACCTCCATAAGGAGCTGTTCGACAGCATTAAAGAGCAGCACCCAGAGGAGCTGGGGGGAGCAGGGCAGGAGCTGGGGAAGCCGCACAGCCTGCATCCACGCAGCACCCGGCAGTGCAGAGTTCTTGTTTTATTTTCTTTACGAGCTTCTAATCTCCACCGGGATACGTTTATATTTCTGTAGATCTGCGAGCTGCCTGGGCAGCAGGAGCATGCAGGGCTACTGATAGGGCTTCGCCAAGGAAGGGGCTCCTGGGGACCAACAGTGGGCGCCGGGCTGAGCTGTCCTCCTGCCAACTAACGCTGTCCCTCCAAACCTTCCGGGTCCCTCCCCACGACCTGTCTCGTCCCACGCATTTTCCATCCCCTCGCAGGACCGCTTTGTCCTCGGGGAATCTGTCGTTGTGCCCCCCGCTGCAGAGGGACGGGTCCCCTCCCCGGAGGCTCATCACCAGGCACAAGGACGGAGCCGGCGTCCCCTCGTTGTCCCCGGCCCCGGGGGCAGTCGGTGCTCAGCTCCTGGAAAGCGGAGCGCGGGGAGAACGAGGGGGGCAGGGAGCGACTGCTTTAGGGCAGCTCCTGCTGCACCCCCCGCCCGGCGAGCCGCGGGGGCTCCTGCGCTGCCCAGGCGAGGACGCGAAGTGCCAGAGCCCGGCGTTGGGGCCGGGCAGGAGTTCTGCAGCGGCACGGCCCCGACGCGGGCAGCGCAGGGCAGCACGAGCTGCCGTTAAATGGGGGAGAAGGGGGGGCTTAAAGAAAGGAAAAAAGAGGAAGAAAGGGAGAAACAAGGGGAGAAATCCTGTTGGCTTCGTGCTGGAGGTGGGCGGCTGACAGTTTTATTCCTGAGAATTTCCCCGTGCGTGATCTCTGTGTTGGGATTTGCAGGCGAGTGACCGCATAAAGCCAGCCGAAAATCCCCGTAACGTATAACGCGGAGCCGAGGCTGGCAAAGGGAGCCAAAGCCGGTGCCGGCCCCGCGGAGCCCCACGCGAGGCCGCGGGGTTGGGCAGAGCGGGGCCGAGAGCCGCGGCTTTCCCAGGCGCGTCCCTGCCCAGCAGCGAGAATACGGCGGCTGTGCATGAGACTTGTGCTGGTTGTAACAATAATTATTTGTTCTCCAATTCCTTCTTCCTCAGGGCTTTTCTCTCTCTTTTATTTTCCTTTCGTTTTTTTCTTTCTTTGTCACACTTTTTGCTTTGCCTCCATCTCTCTCTTTTTCCTTCCCTTCCCTTCCCTTCCCTTCCCTTCCCTTCCCTTCCCTTCCCTTCCCTTCCCTTCCCTTCCCTTCCCTTCC
>JAOWBP010004343.1:946158-963914 GCA_028571105.1 Tragopan temminckii
TATTAAAGTTGGCTTTCTCCTCAGCACTTGGTGAGCTCTGTGTCCTGCAAACTTCACCTCAGCTGGGTGTATCTGTAAAGCATGTACTGGAATCCTAGTGCCATGCTGATCTGTAAGTGCCAGTTCTGTAGTGATCAGATTGTAGCTCTTGACTGCATTCCCAAATGATGTCACTGTCAAATGCCCAGGGAATTGCTTTTCTTCTTACAAGTGTTCAGAAAATGGCATTAACTCATCCTGCTACCTAACAAAATCTGCTCTTACAGCTTGCAGCTGTTGTAGAGTTGTTTTCTTCCATGAATCCATACACCCAATTGTTCTAAAGAGATATGCAGGGGCACACGGAGGCAGTGTGTGTTCAGGGAACAACTGCCTTATCAACAACTTAAAAAAGATAAAATAAAGCACTCAGCAGTAGAGGGGCAACGGATGGGCCATTTTCACTTTCAAGAGCCTTTATTTACACAATTTATTTCCACACCTAGTTAAAACCTCCTTAACCCCTTGGCAGTGTTGGAACACTTGCTTAAAGTTGTCTAGATTAAGCAATATTTATTGCCATTTACTAGCAGAGACTGAACTGGTGGTGATTACGAGACCTACCCCTAAACCTGCCACTCGAGGTGTGTATAGCTCAGACATAAACCTATATAAACCAATACAAACTTATTCTTTCCCTGTCTCCAGCTAATGTGCTAGAAGTGCAAAGGAAACTAGCTGCCTACACCTCACGTCCTCTTAGCCAGGCTGTGCCTGTTCCTTCAGTTTGTCAGGTATCTCATGCAATATTCTGTCTTTCTCCAGAGCAAAAAGGAAAGCTCTATCCATTCAAGCAGAACCTCTGGAAAAGCAATCCTTTGTTTCTCATTTTTGTAAGTCATTTATAATGTTTAAGACGTTCTGAGAGCTGGATACTACTAATGTGATAAATGAAGACATGGAGGCAGTGGTTTGAGAAACGCTAGGCCTGCACGCCTGCTGCAACTTTGGTAAAACCAGAAACATGTGAGAGCCTTTTTTTTTTGGTGTTTTTTTTTTTTTTTTTTTTTTAAATCCTCACCATCCTTTGTTAAGTCTAGTCACATAGCACAACCATTCTAACCAGTCTGTGATTAATTAGCTAGAGGTCTGCAACAACTCTTCTCCATGACTAAATAATTTTTTAGTCTATCAAACTGTTAGTGCAAAGTGGGATAAATGACACTGGAGGGCCAATGGCACTGACCTGCAGGTTCTGTTGCTCATTGAGGCTCCAGATGCTAAGCACCTTTTCGGATGAGCCTGAGATCCCTTTGGCCTTCTCTGAGTCAAAGTCAAGGCTCATCACCGGCTCCTGGTGGCAAGTAAGTTGGCTCAACACTTTTCCCGTTGACAAATTCCAAAGGAGCACTGATCCATCTTCATAGCCAGCCAGAAGCGACGGTTGTGAACCACAGCTGCCCTGACCAAGAGAAAAATAAAACTGTTTGAAAAGTGAGTAGTCTGTTTGTGAAATTATCACCTCCAACTAGGTTTTAGATCAAGCATCGAGAAAATAAATGAAAACGCTGACAGGTGTAATAGTGAAGAGTTTAGAAGTCTAACTGTCAGTGCTACCAGTAAGGACACACCTTGGTGTTTCCACCACTTTTACTAACAGCATTACTACCTAGCTGCTGACAAGCACTCAGCTTCTGTATCAACACAGAACATTTTATATTTGATGTACGTAGTAGATATCGAATACATGCATGTATATATGCACACATAGAAGATTACTGAAAGTCCAATCTATAGCCCTGTACATCACTTGCAAAAACACTGCCTGAAGTTTCTGAAGCTTTAGCTTGTGGCCTAAAGTTCATTACAATTCTTAAAAAAGTAAGAAATAAAAAAATAAATAGAGCAACGGACATAGCAACAAGCTATGCAAAACCACGTGGGCACTGAAAGAGTGCAGCTGCACATCGCCAAAGCAGGGGTGCACCCATGGGCTGCGTACCAATGTGCACTGCAGTGCATAAAGGTGAACACCAAACCGCTCTTCAGGGATCTCTGGGTGAGTCACCAAGGGGTTAACAGGCGCCCGAGTCCCACTGTAACCAACTGAAGGCTATTTTGATTAATGATGTCACAGGCCAAAGGGCACGGCACCCTGGGCAGACACCTAATTTATTTAAGCCTCTGAAATAACTCAAAGAGGGGAACATTACTGGATTACATGTCACACTTAAGGAAAATATTCATCATTGCTCCAGCCAAAGACTAATGACCCTGTAAGCACTAACTGGCTTTGTGAGTGAAGATGCAAATCCCGAATGAAAAACAACTAAATAACAAGCATCTGTTGCCAGTTATTTATTTAATAGGAGAGAGACAACCCAGCAAAACAGACATTGGGATTATGACCACCTCCTGCAGGGACACCGCAACCTAAGAAATGCATCCAATAGCTTGCTTAGTTGTTTCCAAACCTGGCCTGATCCTACGGGATTCTGTTGTTTAGTATTGAAAACAAACTCAAGTTAAAGGATGTTTATAAAAAAAGTAGTTTTACTGGCATCACATGATTGAATGAGGTTCTTCAGATGGACTTGCTGTCAGTGGCACGATACAAGCCTGCACTGACCAAGAGCTCACCACCTCTATTAATGGTCCAGTCTGCTCTCCCATGGGTTATTATTTGTTCTAGGGGGTATTAAACTAACAAGAGATGGGTGGTCTGGGTAGTAAGACTGCTGAGTAAAAGCACTGCGTTCTTTTTCAGATTTATTCAGCCCAAAGAACCATTTAAATGAAGAATAAATCTTACCATGCAGGGAACAAAACTGCTCCTTAAAATAAGGAAACAAAGCAGGTCTGCCCACACCTCAAATCCTGCATGAGTCTCATTCCTTACTTTAAGGTTCCTTTTCTTTGGAAGACGCAGGGACCTTGCTTTGGCCAGATGTGGGCACAATCTATTATTTTTTTAATTGTTAAAATAACATCAGAGCAATGAATAACTGTCAAACAGATGCAAGTTCACAATGTTAAATCATTAGGTATTTTAGATGGAAAGTGCTCTTTTTTTTAAATGTTGGGGGAAAACAAGAATAAAAATCTGACTTAAAATGAATTTTAATTAAAAAACAAAAACAAACAAAAACACAAACAAAAAAACACAAAGTATTTTATAGGTACATCAAGTTTAAGAAAGCCCCCAGTTTGGACAGAAAAACTGAGAAGAGCTATTACTGTACTGCTCTTCTGTGAGCATATTGCTCTTCTTGAAGCCCGGGGCCTTGCGGATGGTCAGACTTTCCTTATCCAACAAAACGAGATCGGGATGGGCAGAGTTGGGTCTTCTGCCTCAAAACAGGATGGCCGAGTGTTGTGGGCGCTCATCACCTATCGGTGGGTGCTCTAGCATCACAGCAAATGCCGAGCAGAAACATTTCTCTTTCTGCTGCAGTTATCTCAACTTAATTTGAAAAACAGAATTTGCAGTGAGAGATTGGTCTGTTTTAAAAAGCAAGTGTTTTTTTCTGTGAAATCAAGGCCTTCTGTACTTCTCCTTCCTGACATGCTCAAGCGTGTAGTATTTTAATGAATACATATACCTGAACTTAATAACAGCTATTGAAAGATTGGAGAAGCTCTCAGTCTGATGCCTGGACTTATCAAGCAGTGCTTCACAACAGCCCATTTATTTCAGCTGTTAATAATGGACACTTCTGGAGAAACGACTCTGCCAGCCATGTTCTGGTTTCAGTGGAAAATTTAAATTACAAATCATCATTCTTCCTAAACAGAGCAGTTTGATGTTGCATTTGGATAACTGTCAAGGAAGGAAGAGAAGGTGATCTGCTGTCAGCTCAACAAGAATAATTGCTATAGTTTATATAAAGTAATAACTCTGCATTTCCAGTTTCTACATGTATTGTTCCCGTTGAATTATTTTGTTTGCACCGTTACGCAACATGATGCCTTCCCCAAAGAGTACAAAAATGTAAGGGAAGACTATATTTACCCCTGCAAATCCTTACCCCACCCAATTAGTAATAGCAGAAAGGTGTGAAGCTGAAGGAACAATGTATTTAAGATTGTGAGTCCTCAAAAGAGAAAAGAAAAAAATGAACGAGCGCATTGAATAAGTTAAGGACAGACTTAAGAGTCAAATGAGAGGAAAGAAAAAGTTTCAGAACAGCAAAATAAAATGTTGGTATCTTTTAAACTGCTTAGAAGCAGTGAGTGTGGCTTGATCCACAAGCCTAACATAAGCTTCATCTTAAGTCCAGCGTGTATAAGAGAGTTCCCAGTTCATGCTACTGCTAGTAAGATGCACTGCATCCCTGGTACGTGGTTCTTTTCCTAAAAATGGAAAGCAGAAAAATACAATCCACAGCTGTGATAGTTCCCCAAGCTCTTGCTGAACAACAGCCTACACGCCATTATGGAGCTTTCTCCATGTCAGTCTGTACTTCAGCTTCTTAACTTGCTGTGCCATAAGCAACATCAAATAGTTTCTTAGGCAATATTGTCCATAAGCGATGGGCTGGGGAGTGCTCATCTCCTGGGTATGTCTACACTGCCCAACATGGTGAAGTACAAAGAAATCCTGAGCTGCCTCTATTCAGGAAGGGATACAGCTGAGTTACCTAGTGTTCTGCTTTTATGGTTGCAGGGTTACTCAGCGACCCACTCAGTGAAACCACAAAACAGAACACAGAGCAGCACTTTGGTATACCACAATAATTACTTGCCCTTAAAAAGTATCCTCCTCCCCTGTGCCTTTAAACTGAGTTCAACACATTTGTAAAGGAATAAATACAGCTGTGAGACTGCAACTGTCTTTGCTTGTTGCAGTCTAGGAAGTTGTGGTAACTTACAAAACTATAATTTGCATGGAGTAACTTAGCTCTCCCAATTCCCAGTCTTATCCTTTATCCCTACTGACAATAGAATTAAAAACTTACTTAAAAACAAGACTCTGCACCTGCTCTGCTTCCTAGAGGATCAGCAGTATTAGTTCACGTGGGAAACATGGCAAGAAAGAGAACTCTTTGTACAGGCAACACAATTTTAAACACTGTACATTCCCTCAATTATCTTCATCTTGTTAAATATGTCCAGGCCACAGAAAGCCACATTCATTTCCCTGAGTACCGACTGCCTTTTTAGAATAAACTTTGTTTAATGAAAACCTAATTAGTCTACTTGCCCTTTTTCCCCCCTAGCTATTCCACCATGGGACTTACACTGTGGCCTCTCCTACTTTTCCTTGATACCAGCAACTGAATTCCTCTGGACTTCACCCAGTTCAGGGCCCAGAATGAAGACAGTAATGCCTCAAATGCACAGCTAATATCAATGCAAATCTTCAGATGAAACTGAAGGGAATCACGTAGTTGAAATCAGCTCAGATGGTACTGTGGACCTGTAACTGTCAGTGGTCAGGGGAGCAAAGCAGGGAATCTGCATTGCAACTAATTTCGGGGGATTTAAAGCCTACCACTTGAGCTCCTTTCTCTCTCTACTGCTGCCTTCTTGTGCTAATTGCCTTTCACTGCTGACATCCTATAAGCATCACTGGCTAAGTGCTCTGCAAATGTATTTTTTTGTTGTTGTTTATTTTTTGTTGTTTTAATTAGCTGTTTTTATTTACTTTTTAGTTCAAAGCCAGTACAACCATAAATATTTGTTCCTATTGTATGCCGGGTAACAGGAATGTTCATAGAGTGCTTCCTTATCCTGAGAGCATTAAAGTGAATGTAACCTACCATTAAAATCACTGTTTTTAAGCAAACCAATCGTTTCTCATCATTAATAAGGCGAGAAGCTGTATCAAACAACTGGCTTCAGTAAGTCACTCATTTTTCCTCTTGATTGATGCAAAAACTGTACCTATCCTAAGGATATAAAGCTTTCCCTAAGTATTTGCAAATCTTCCATTAAAGCTTGGAGAGCTCTGAAAGTTACATTAACGATGTTCACAAATCTTTCCCCCCTTTAATAGTATAATTACTTGATTGGTTTGATAATAAATCAAAATCCAAGTGAAGAAAGATTCATGTGCTTCATATAAAATGAATCACAGGGAAAACATTTCACAATTAGCAGGCACTCTTGCCTTACCTGCCATAACTTCAGACACATGGGCATGCCCAGCTTGGCACCCATCTCTGGCTTCAAGGTACAGACTGACGTCTTGGATGGCAGCTCCAAAACCTGAACCTGACATCAGGAAAACAAGAGTATTTGGTCATGCTCCAGGTCGAAATTCTGCTGCTAAAAACACAAGTCTTTTAAAGTGATTAAGGCTAGTGTAAGCAGTCCCAGTAAAAAGCTGTCTGGAGGAAACCGGGGAATACATGTTAAGTTGAAGCTGTAGGGGAATCTACAGGTAAGCAGTTTTATGAAAGACCAGACAGAAGTGCTAGAAGGTAACTTCATCTTCTTCTACTGTTCTATTATCTCTTCTGACTTCTTTCCTTAGAGCAGGTGATGTGCATTACAACAGGTAAGAATGCAGACAGCTTAGTCTGAAAACACTTCCCTGCTTCCTCCCCCTTTCCCCTTTCTCCAACTTTGTAGTGAAGTTTTTCTGTTATATTCAGTTGTGGACAGTTCTATTGTCTCTCTGTTCTGTTCTGGCACGGTAATACAGAGCTTGTGTGGATATACAGCCACCATATATATCTGAAGTGGATTTTTATTTACTGGTTGACTGTGCTAGCAGAACTTAACACCCCCAAATCATCTGCTCAGTGCAGGCTGGAGCACCGACAGCATACCGGTATTTCTATCACAGTATTGTCTGACCCTGCTTTGAATAGGGTCAGGTAATACTGTGCTTAACACCTGCTCTCTGTGTAGCAGCCCCTACTTCTGCTAGCGCTGAAGGCAATGAATTATGGGTCTGTCTTTAAAAAAAGTGGGGCAAAAGTTTTTCTTCTGCCAGAGAAGTAGCTCATTTTCACCGCAGGATGATGGCAGGCGAGATCAGGGAGTCTGCCTTTGCAGTTTGGCACTGGAAGGTTTTTAGTCTCTTGACTGACACAGAAATGCCTTACTTGGGGCTGATTCTTGAGCTTGAAACTATAAAGACCTTATGTTCCTGGAAGCAAGTTTTTGACACTTTTTTTTTTTTTTTAACATATATATATATATATATATTGCTCTTTCTCAGACACATACTTAATCACTGAGGTGATCTTTTATTTCAATTAAATAAGCAACCGCCTACATTATCTCATAAAAGTAAAGGACTTCAAATATTTGATAAATCCAGCATCAGCAGCCACTCTGGATTATTTCAGAATGTGCGAAGGCCCAATAGTGCTGTTGGACAGCCCAAGACATGTGAATTTCCTTAAGCATCTGAGATGAGGTATTAAACAAATATGGCTCCTCTGGGAACCATCAATCAAGACTGCGGCAGCTGCAATGGCTTTCCAATCCCATACCTTTAGTTCAAAGCTTGCCAGAACATCTTCCTATTTCTAGAGATTGTCAACTAGCCTGCCAAAAGCCAGCTGCACTCTAGGACTGCAAGTCAATGATGTACTAAACACAATATACAGAGCATTTTCTAAAGCCAGTTAGCAATGGAGCAGGAAACTGTTCTCCAGATTTGACAGATGGAGGCTACAGCAGAGCCATGCAGTGTGCAGACCAAAGTTTGAGCATCTGGGAATTCTGCTTCTTTGGAGCTATGCTCTTAACAAAAGATTCTTTTCTCTTGGCAACTTTCTTGCTATCAGTATAATGACCAACTTAGCTATTGGAGGAAACCAGCTGTAAACATGAAGGTGACCTGCTCTCATCTTGTGCCTTTCATCACTGGCTCCCCAAAGGTCATTGTCTTCCAGACTACAAGAAAACCAGAACAGTAACTTTTAGTTAGCAAGGAAAGATAAACGCACTGGGATAAATGCATCTCTGCAGGTTAAAAATAATTCTTAAAGAGCCACTCCTTTATTGATTCAAAAGGAAAGACCTCTTACAAGGGCTATGGTTGAGCTTGCAAAGGACAAAGGAAAGCAGAGAAGAGGATTTTTTCTGCAGAAGGCAATCAGGCATGAGCTGCCTGTGCTAGACTGACAGTTCCAGAGATTGCCTGCATTAGACAACTGAGCCTTAGAAATAAATACTATTTCATATATTTTGACATCTGTAACCTAAAACTTGAAAGTTCTGTGTTTATATTGGTTTTGCTTAATAGGAGAAAGATTTTCCTTCGCCTGAGGTTAATAGTGTTCCTGGGTGGCTAAAACTGGCCACAAGGAAACACACCCTTTTTCTTTTCCACATTAATAAAGCTTTTAACATGTTTCTGGCAAACTGGCAAGAAAAGTGCATGTAACTCATAATTGGTGATTTAAATGCAATCATGAACAAATAAATGCCTGTTCAGATCTCATTATTTATGGACTGAACCTGCTTTAAGACAAAATTACTCTTCTTTGGACACCAGCCAAGCATAAACACTTATTAAGTCTTAATTTTAATCATAAGCTGCAAATGTACTGTGTCTCACAGTGCTGCCTATTTGGAAACGCTGTATATTATGGGAGCGTATGTATGTGCATTTATTGAAAACTGACATAGTTCCAGTGTCAAGTTCACACACAGAGAGGAACTCTTACCTCAGGAGACAGCAAATCATTACCAGCTTGCAAAGCCCAAGCAAACAAATGAAAAAAAACAGAGATGAATTGCAAGAGACACTGGGGTAAAACAGCTCCTCTCTGCATGACTTTAATTCTTTGTGAACAGAACGTGTGCGTGCACTTTGCCTGAAACAAGTTCTTCTCCACCTGATACAGGACAGCACTTTTCAGGTTTAAGTTAAATATTATTGAGCACTTCTGTAAAATGGAAGTAGATCTCCGTTTGATCAGAACAATAGATGTGCCCGAGAACGGTTTTATTTACTGGTACAGTGGCTGTTTCTACAGACTTACTCACTTCTGTAAAATGCTGAATATTCTGGCTGTGGGCCAGCAAAGTACTTACATACATCTTCAGCTTCTGAGTATTAAAGAGCCCACATTTTCTCGCGATACAGGCACCATTCCCATACATTAATTAGTATACAGAAAATGTAACTTTCAGTTTCAAGATACGCATCCTATAGTCCAGGTAAGCTTGTGATCTTCTATGCTTATGAACAACTTGCAATTTAGCTACAATATTGCTTTTATTTACTCATATCACCTCTTTTTTTCATGCTTTTGGTATTTTAATGTCAAGCATGTGGATCAATTTAATTTTGTATCATGTCCTCAAGCAGTATTTCAAAGAAAACAAAAATACAATTTATACAAAACAGAAGTAGAAAATGCCAACAAAGCTGTCAGTCAGTGACTGCTGTGATAATGGGTATGAAATGTGGGTGTACACAGTAGGAACTGAAATGAACCCTACAATTATTTCAAACAGAGCAAACCTCTTGCTGCTAATAGTAATTCCACTATTTCCAGCCAAAGTACCAGTTAAAGAATTAGCCCGAGGTGAAAGACCACATATCGCATTACAGATCACCTGCACCTCCCCTCCTCTCACCATGCACAACTTCCAGCCAGAGACAGCAGATGAGCACAGCCATCTGACGACAGACTTCTGACTGCTAGCTCCCCAGAAGGACGCTTTTCCCCTTTTAACAGTATTCAGCAGCGGCACCGCAGGAGCTTTCAAATCTCCTGCACATGGAAGACCATCAGCAGCTGCAAATACTTAAATGTTACACAAAACTTGGGGTGGTATCCTTGTTATTAGAGCATGAGTTGTATAACTCAGTCATTTTTCTGGCAGGTAATGGTGATTAGGAGCCCCGGAGGTTCCTTGTGCTGCCCCCTCTCGAGCAGCGGATTTGAAAGCAATGATGTTTCTCCTTCCAAACTTTCTTATTTAAGAAACAAAAGCAACGTTTCAAGCACCGGAAAAAGAAGCATTTCCTACCTCCTCCAGGGCCTTGGCTGCCGTGGCCATCAGCCAGCGTCCCTGTGCCACCTTCATCAGAGAGCTTCTGCAGAATCCCACACTCTCCGTGAAGACAGAATCCGTCACTGAAGTCCGTCCCTCTGCTAAATCCCACAGGCAGATCCTCTGGTCACGACCTTGACTTTTACAATAAAGCAAGTTGTTCTGTGAGCAGCAGGACTGAGGAAACCTGTCTTCCTGCAGTTTAGTATCTCGAAGTTGGGAGTTTAATATGTAGTAAGGATTGAGCTTAGTAAAGCTTCAAAAGCTACCAGGAGGAAAGAGGACCTGGGAGTCAGACACACCACCCTCACTGTCAGCCACGCTTTCTTACCAAGAGAGACTCCATCAAACACAGTTATGCTATTTATATATGCAACTATTTATGATTTTTTATGAGTATTTGAAAATTTTCATGACAAGAATACTACACATTAGCATATTTAACATTCTTTCACCATAACAGTGAAACAGAATGATCAGGTTTGTTGACAGCTGAAAGACAAAGAGCAAGACAAGAAGGACCACAAAGGCAAATCAATCAGTTATTCAGTGGCCAGCTTCCCACAGCCACATGCAGAAGCAGACTGGTACACCTCCTCGTCCCAGAGAAAGCCCGTGTGGTCCCACACAGTAAGGCCAAGAAGGCCAGTCAGACCGCACAGCATTGGTTGCTACGTATTTACCCAGCTCCAGTTGCTCTGGAACAAAAGATTGCTGTGGAGAAGCAGCAGTTTTGGAGTTAAACTACAGCAGCAGAGGATACCCATCCTGTTACTGCCTGGGAGAAGGGGTCATCAGAAATTCCTCATCCATTTCTTATTTGAATTAGCAGAATCGCTTGACAGAACCATGTAAACAAAACAGAGGTAGATGCAAATCTGACTGATTTAGGGCTTCTTCAACATCAATAGACAAACTCCCATCTGCTGTTCAACTGAATGATAAACTATGAAAACAGTGCTAGGAATACAAAAATGTCGTGGGACTGCAAGAAACTGTTGTGATTTAGTGCAGAATAGCACTAAAAAAATACAGGTAAACAGTGTCCTAAAATTGCACTGCTGTATGAACTGTTATACACCAAAAACAGAGGTAGTGAAAAGCTCTATAATAATACAAACAATACTCATTCAATAGGATTTTATGGGGGAGAGTGTTGATAATTGTACTTAAGTAGATAACAAATATAAATGCTAATGAGTTCCACTGTGTATTATAAGAGATGTCTTCTCTAGATAAACATGTCAGAACACCTCCTAGTCATACAGACACTTTGGCATCCACTCCGCTCAGATCACCTGTCTAATCCAAGGTACACAAATCTTCCCAACCTTCCCTTCCTAAATGAGAACACAGGCGTTTTGCAACATGGGCGTGCAGCTCAGCATTCCTGCTCATTTCGCACCATTCTCCCATCTCCGGTTCTTCTCTTCCCCTTTTCTCTTTCTCCTCACAATTTGTATACTGTATTGGATTTGATCTTCCCTGAAAAACATTTGTGAAGCATCTAACTTCAAATCCATTTCCTTTGAGCAGAAACTTCACCTGATGTCAGCGCGGTAATAAGGACACGATGAAATTACAATGAAAAATGGTACAGTTAATTTCTTTATGATGCACATGTAGTCACACTGCAATGCAGTCTCATGTGCATCATGAAGAAATTAACTGATCATAGTAATTCTGGGTATTTGTACTCCTGTACATTTTCTGTATGTGTTGGAGAGGCTATCGGTGACTCCAAAAATAAAATATTTCCGCTCTTTAGGTTTTTTTGTTGTTGTTGTTATTTTTTTTTTTTTTTTTTTTTTTTTTTTAACTCAGGTACATAACAGGAACAAAAATAATTTCCACTTCTTTTTGCCTGCCTCACTAACCTCAGGAGCCTGTCTTTACCATCCATCGTTTCCAACCAGTAGACAGATTTTCTTCCATGGCCATCCAGGGCTGCGTCCACTCTGTGAGTTTTCAGGTTCCAGACATGGATAAACCCATTCTCAGACCTGGCAGCAATAACAGATGCTGATAAGACAGTCCAATACTTCCTCCCCTTCTTTTTCCCCCAAAAGGAAGTTACACATACAAAGACAACAGATCCATCATTTAGCAGCCATGCATTTTGTTCTTTACCTAAATAATATCCTTTATTTTAAAAGGAAATGTCCGTACAATGCTCAGCTTAGCCAGAAATCCAGATTTACTTACCCAGAGAAGAGAATGGGGACAGCAGGTTCTTCACCTCCGCAGGAAAAACGGAGCGCATGGACAGCAGCACCGGTACCTCTGAGCACAAAGTGTGGGTCTGGAGGTGGCTGAGCCATCCAAGCAACTGGGAGAGCAAAACAACACGGGTACCATGGGGGGCAAGGCAGCCTGCAGGGAAGTTACAGCTGTAAATATTTTTGGATCAAGACATTAGCTTTTCTTAGAAGTAACATCTAATATTGGTAATTTGACATACAATCCTTTAGAAGTAATTCCTCCTAGCTTTGAGTGATCGAGCATCCACCCAATCTGCATGCTGACATTAGGTGGTGGTTTCCTTCTAAGCTCGGTGGTTGCTGAGTTGCCCTGTGCATACACATCCTTGAAAATACTGAATTGTTCAGCTGCTCTCTCTGCTGCAAAAAGGAACAGATACTAAATGCAAGAAACTGGATGCAGTAATTTATCGTTCCACTTCTCCTGGAAAGTCTTTCCCTTTCTTCACCATCAAATGCTCTGTTTGTGCTTTCTAACCACAACCATTTACAGAAAAGCACTGCAGTATATATATGTCAAGTGAAAAGAATTTCAGATGAGATCTGAGCTATGATCGTTTTTACACAAGGCTGCCACCACTCCCAAGTGTTTCAGCTTCTGGTTCCAAGCATGGTTACTTGAAAAAAGAAACGCATTATTTCACACTATCTGGACTTGAGTTAAACATTTTATTCCAAGGGGTTGGAATGGTGAGCTCCAGCTCTGAACACCCATCAGGAACATGCTTCACCTGTGCTCTAATCCTGAATTTTGTCACAGAAGGTCACCTTGGGACAGCAGCGTGCTGTCACTCTCAAAACAACACTCTGTGGAGCCACAGAAATAATAGCTGGGCGGCTCGTCAGAGGAGCTGGTCTTTTTGCAGGGAGGAACAACACAGAGTCTGTGCACTGAGCAAGGAAGACAAAGCAGGTTGGGATTACTGGGCAGGTTGTTTTTAATAGCATTTTTCCAATTACTGACACAGAAGTTCTGCTGACAGACCACAACTGTGTGCCTGCCTATGGGAAGGGTTTATCTGGCATCAGGCAGACGCTGCAAGTGCATGTCTTTACAAGGGCAGCGCCTCAGAAAAATCTTCAGACTGGCTACAGCAAAACAAAAACCAAAACAACCTCCATTGTAAAAACAAAAGTTCCACTTACAAGCAAATGAAGTAGCTTTTTGCTCTTTGGAGCCAGGTTCTTTGCTTGGTTGTTTTGTTTTTGTTTGGTTTGGTGTTGTGCTTTTGGGTTTTTTTTGCAATTCAGGTATGTGAAGTTTGAAACGGGGCTTAATATTAAGCCCATATTGGTTTTTTTTATTGAGCATACGAAATGACTTCTTATTACTTCCTATCATGAGTCAACAAATGAACAGCAGTATGACAGTCTTAAGTGTCTCATTTATCTTTCTGCAAGTGCTGAACTATAAAAACGCATCTGTGCTGCCTTCTATATCCATGACCCTGGACAAATCACTTAAGAACTTTTGATAAATTCTTGCTCTCGGGTACCTAAGCCAGCAAAAAGTCCCACGAGAACTTAAATGGATCGACATTTTGTGATGCCTTATAAATCCCCAGAAAGCACCCACCAGTTCCTGCAGACACACAGGAGCATCCTCTAAGATACTGCAGCGCACCCACAGCACCGAGGGGCTCAGCCCCCCTCTCCCCTACACAGATAACAAAACGCACGGCGGTGTGCTGATGCTGACAGACAGCAGTCCTGCCATGCTGCACTTCAACACACAGCGACAGCCATGCTGAATATGAAGCCTTAACAGCCTTGGGTACCTTTTTCTGAAGCCCCCACGTGAAGCACAAGTATAAGGCTCACATCCGTGAACGTGCAGTCCGAAATCTCTAGGACCTCTTAAAGTTTCACCCCAGGTGTCAGAAAATGAGTTCTCTAATTAGCACAACATTTATTTTATCGTTAACTCCATTTAGCCTCAGGGAGACCAATCTGCTCTTGTTAACTGGGGATATCTGCAGCAAATTTAATTAAATGATTTGCTTAGCACTTAGGCTGGTCTGAGATCGAAATCTGGCTCAGGGGCCTGAAGAAGCAAGCTGCCTAAGTTCATAAGAAAGCTTTCCTGTCTTATTTTTTAAAAGATGTCCCACTTTAACCTCTGGCCTTCCCTGTGCTCGCGGTCGCATCTCTTAGATTCTGAGCACAACCACCAAAGGTGCTGCTCACAAGGTGTGCTGCAAACCCCTGAGCTCCTGATTAAATCCCTGGGAGAGCAACAAGGGGAAAACTCAGCTGCTCCCATCAGCGTTTCAGTTAGCACACGGCTTCACACAGCACAGCACACATTAGGTACAAAAAGGGCTCTTCTGTCCAGCAAAACGTGCTTCTGCTGAGTGCCACAACAATTGAATTTCCTCCAAAGTTTCATTATTTTAAAGAACAATTCACTATTAATCTCCTACACAGAGCTGATTCTCTACAGGCTGCAGAATACTCTTTGAGCCACTTGAGTTCTGTGCAGCGGTATTCCAGTATCATCGCTTCCACATTTTATACATTTATATTAAAAAAAACTAAGCTTTTATTTTATGAGAGTCATTTAAAATATGTAAATGTCAAAAGGATTACCTTAGAAAAATCTCTCAGAGAATTAAAAACATTAACAGATTCCCACAGGAAAAATTCCAGCAGAATTCAGCAACTCTCCTGTTCCCACTCCTGTCACTTGTATTTCTATCACACATGGAAGCAAAAACAAATTGCTATTAAAATATCATCCAAACACTCTCCCCCTCCCTACAAACTCCACAGTTCTGCTTGAGACACCAGCGGCTCCAACGACGACATGGAAAAGGTGCTCTGCTCTTTAGGCTCGCTCGCCCCACTGTCAGAGCACTTTGTCAGGTACAGGTGAAATAAATCTCTCTAAGCACGTCTGGCAAACTGACTGGGGACTGAAACCAGCAGGTGTGCAGACATAATTACTACAAAAATTCAGCACATCCAGGTGTGCTCACCACTAGCTACAAGAAATCCCTGTTATTTTTTTTAATTCCCAGTCTGCCAGATGCCACCCTGCCACAGGGAAACCCAGCACACCACGAGCTGAGGAAGATGCGAATAAATCGATCCTCCTCCTTCCTCCACGGTTCCTTTTTCATTCACACAAAGCCTCTCCTCAGCCTGCACTGCTGCACAAACCTGCCCCTGCCGTTCTGTGCCAGTGCTGCGACTCGGGGAGCCGGGGCACGAGCTGAATGATCACAGCTCACCTCAGCAAAAGCGAGCGGTTGTATCTTACTGACAGCAAAAGGCCTGAGAGCTGGATGTGGTTTGGTACACAAATGCTGTTAGATGCGTTGTGGCAATTTTGAAGCCCAGTTTTTCATTCTGCTTATACCAATGAAAAAAATGACGGAATACAGTGAAACAGCAAAGTCAGCAATAAGGAGATAACATGAGGCAATCTTATAGAGAAATCTTTGCACCTGGGTGAAAAAGAACGGCGCAAAGAAAAGCCTTTCTGTATTCAGCATCAAGTCAGCATGTATAAAACACTTAGGGAAGAATGAAGAGGGACTGAGATTTAAAGCCCAAATTAAAAGCCAGGCAGCCTGATTTTGGCATTCCTACTCCAGAGCCCTGAAAGACACAGTCTGTGTGTTGTGTGCAGCCACAGAAACGTGCACTGCTGAAAGCAGATCCAGAAGGAAAGCCTGCACAGCAATGCCTGCACAGCAATGCCTGCACAGCAACTGCCTGCACGGCTGGGAGCTGTGGGAGCACTGCACAGTGCTGAGCACACTCAAAATTCACTCGCCCACCAGCCAACACCACTGCGTTACTCCTTCAGTTTAAAGCTCCAATTACTGTCTTTGGTGCTAAATGTAGATATGAATCTGTACTGTACTCTTAGGATTTCTTTAATGCTATTTTTAAAAATCTGCATTTCAAATTTAAATTAGAAATCAGTAGAAATCTTTGAATCAAGAAACTGATTTCAAGCAGAAGTTTGATGTCTGATTTAGCCAGCAAAATGTATGAATAAAGCAGTCAGTTTTTAGACATAAGGATAACCAATGCATTCTATTCCAACTAGTTATTTTTCATATTACCAATGATAACCAAAGTACAAATTAAGAGGTATTTTTGTATTTTATATTTGCCCTTGAAACTTACCCTCCCCTTCCTTCCCCCCAAAAAAAATCCACAAAAAAGCCCCGCAGCAATCACAGGACGGGCAGCACTCAGCAGTGTGCACTGAGGGTACAGAGTCCAGGCAGATCTCCAGATGGAAAGCTTCTGCTCAAGAAACTTGCTAGAGACACCTCAGTGTCAAAGAGAACGCACTGCTTTGCACTGCCCGGCCATGCAGCCTCCCATTAACTGACAGCAGCTCCCGCAGCTCACACTTACACAACCAACGGTGGAAGGTTCCACATTTTAATTCTAACAGCCAACCACCGGATTGACAGCAAACAAAACTGCGGATCAGCAGCTGGCGGGATGCCAAGCAATCTTATGGGAGCAGGAAAAAAAGCCCAATAAGCATCGTGCAACACAACACATCGCAATGGCTTCACCCAGGTAATGGGTAAGGCGTCAGCACCTTGCAGAACCCCAGTGTCCCGCAGCAGGAAGATACTACGGCACAGTACGTTATGATTGCAATAACGAAGTTTGCATGAAGAATGCACAGAAGTGACAGTGCATTACCTTCAGGAACACCGAGCCCTACGGCCCTGCCTTGAGGCTCCCCTTCAAATTCTTCTATCTGCAATTTTTAAAGTCACCGTATAATTATTATTTTCCATACAAAAGCAGAGTCAGCATGTGAACAAAAGGCAAAAGGACGGTAATCATCTGCAAGACACCGAGTTAGCATATGGATCTCATTGCCACTTACACACTTTGGTCACTGAAACAAAAAGCTATTAATCAATATTTAAAAGCCATAAATTAACATAAACATTAATCATTCTAATACTCCCACTGTGTCAGACTGATAATTTTTTTCAGCCTTTCATTCTGACACATTTGCCTTCAGCCATCAGCTGCCTGGCCTCTTCCAGCACCGTTACACCTTTGGGGCACTGCACATCTCACTGAAGGCAGCATTTTGAAGGCAGCCAAATATCACAGTTACATTCACACTAAATATACGGAGGCTGAAATCAGAAGACCCCTCCCTCACGATATCAGCACGCCGGCTTTTAGTAAGGACAGCCTGAAATACAGCTGGAAATACAGCCGAGATGGATGGAGTTCTGCTGTTTCATCAACAGCTTCACGTTGCAGATGAGGAAAGACACCCTACGATTTACTCTGGAACCACCACCTGCTCGGTACAGTGAGATGATGTAGGCACAAAACACAGCAGCTGTTCTCTGCGACACACCCTCCGTAAAGGGAACGCAAACAAAATATTAAAAAAGAAAATGACAAGGCCAGATCTCCTAGAAAATCCGGAGAATGGGAAAATGCGGAACGTCAGTGGAAAGAAGAATCTACACAACCGCCTCACTGCAACACGCAGCGGGATGAATTCCGGCCCGTCGACTGGCGCACCGCAACTGCAGCCCCAGC
>JAOWBP010004343.1:964014-976686 GCA_028571105.1 Tragopan temminckii
ACACAACCGCCTCACTGCAACACGCAGCGGGATGAATTCCGGCCCGTCGACTGGCGCACCGCAACTGCAGCCCCAGCCCTGCATGGCCGCCCTCTGCAGCCCGCAGCACTGCTGCTGCTCCCACGAGCTAACAACGTCCTCGGATAGCAGGGGCTTCATTAAACCTCCAGACATTTTAGCAGACATTTCCTGCAATAACCTTCTTTGGTAACAAACTATTAAAAAGAATGGACAGAGAAGAAATATATCAAGTTGTTACAGCAACTGAAGTTATCTGAGCCGGAACTGTGTGTCTGCAATTAAGGAGTCTGTAACTCTGCCCAATTAAAGTATCGCTTCATTTGAAAACTAATTAATTCTAAACACATATTTTTCCCATGACAAACTTTTATGATTATTTAATTTATTCTGTTATAATTGCTTTAATTAATCTACTCCTGTATGATATGATGCTGTTACTCTGGCACCTGACCAACGAAGACAAAAAATTGATTGCAGTTCCGTGGTGCAAGAGCAGAAGCTGTCACGGCAGTTTCAACACCACTTTTATTTATTTGTCTGTTCTATTACTTTTCTTTTCCTCCCACAGGGCACAGGAAACACAATACACAGCGGATGACATTTTGTCTTCTATGCTTTTTTTCTTCAAAGTGTGAAATATAACTGAAGAGTGTGGAATTAAGGAAATGTACACGTAACATGATCTTCTGTCATAAAAAACAACCCGTAGGAAATTAATGTATACTCCTGAAAGGCATCACACAGTGCCTTACCAAACAATTCCTGGTGCGCAGGACCAAGTCCGGATCTGCCAGAAACCGACACAGCAACGTGCTCAGAACGTGGCCTTCCACAGCCATCAGAAGGGAGGATGGGGCCAAAACTCATTTTTGCACTTATCTTCAAATCACATTAATTTTAGTATTTCAGTCAGTTTTATGAGAGCCACATTTTAATCTTACACCAGCTTACCGTACACGCAACTGAAACTCTTCTTACTCTACAAGTAGCCTAACTACGTTAAAACAGAAACGTATACAAATATTTAGCAGTGTATTGTATTTCACTTTGGCCACACTTGAAATAAAAATTACTGCCACTTACAGATCGAAGTCCTGAAGTTCCTTTGGACATGAGTGCCCCATAATGAACACGAATGCACCCAGCTGCGGGTGGGAGGAGGTTCCGAGCACAAAGACAGAAAAGGGGAACAACATTACCCATGCCACGTGTAAGTGTATGTCAAAGATTATAAAGAATTGTTATGCTATGAAATACCTCCCAAAATTCAGGCCTAATTAATAATTTGTCTATTAGGATTCCAATAAAGTGTAAGCAAATTAATCTAAGAAATCTAATGAGAATCACTGTAATACCAGTGCAAACAGGGCTGACATTTACAAGGCAAATATTACCTGAATATAAAATAAAAAAGTTTCAGAGTTTAACCCAAGCTTGCACTTGAGCTACAAACCCACAGCTGTTCTTTCATGCCGGTCTCACCAAGTAAGGCTATACCCATTTTGAAAGAGCATGTAGGATGTTTTCATTAAATATGCTCTCATGTCCAAAGCTCTGAGCCTGATCATGTACTAAACAGCTGTGTTAATGATATTAATCTATTAATTTTAATTAACTAATATTAAAGAAAAGCGGGTGCCAAGCTGAACAGCAGCTGAGTAGTGACGACGCTCAGCTCTCAGTTCCCAGTACGGTTTCCTGTGTCCGTGACGTTCTGACCAACTAGCTGACCTGCGTTAAGGAATACTGCTAACTAACACCAAGCAAATGGACAGAGTAAAGCCAGAGTTCCATGGTTTACACAAGTGACCTCGAACTTCACTCCTGTCACCTGCAATAAACTTCCTGGCCAAAAATCGAGTGAAATGCAGAGCTGTGTCACTGCCCTCATGGGGAGCTAAGAACAATTCTGCAGCACCTGAACTTGAACTCCCAGCCTCTGACTGCGCCCATCAGCCCCAGCACACCGCGCTGCCACGAGCTGAAGTTCTTTCACCAGATCATCAGACTATGTCATCTTCTGACCAAATTCATTAGGGAAACTTTTACCTGTCCTATTACCTCAAACCAGAAGAGCTAGATCGAAGTATAACCAATTTTACAGCACAATAAAACTGTTATAAATATTTAAACACTAATTAAAAGGCCTCTTCTGTTAAAAAGTAAATAAATAATTGAAAGCTACTTCTTCTGATAAATGTTATTAAATGCAATTGTATTTATCTCGCGCTTCTCAGAAAAAACGGGGCTTAGGGAGGGCTTTCAGTGAGCCACATGAGCCCCATTTTTGTGACAGATTAACCCTGAATGTCTCTGCCAGCTCCATCCACATCGGACAGCCGTGCCGTACCCACTTCATGCAGCTGTACTGGATGGCCACCGCCTCCAAAAGGAGAGAAATATTTTAAGGAAATGTTAAATCAGTGAGGAATTCTTTGGTAAACTCAACTACCATTTTCTTCTTCCTAAAATGCCCGTGATCCTGTCTCCTTAAAAGGTAAGAAACTGTCATCTTTTGGCAGATGCATCTTCTGCCCAGAAGCAGATATGAGATCTGCATAAAACACAGTGTGGGGGATTGCTGCGTATCTTCCCTGGTCTCCTTCTCAGCTGATAACAAGTGTGGCATGAGATGAAAACGAAGAAATCATGACATTACGAACAGAGCGAGGAACGGAGGGTAGGCTAACCCATGAGCAGCAGTAATGAACAACGGGACAGCCATCAGATTGATTTCACTTATTCTGCAGGACCATAATCAGATTCTCCATCTGTAACTCAAACTTTAAAAGTATGATAATTTACGGAAAGGAGATTAATTTAGCCATTTTGAGTCAAAGACGTATTTCATAGCTTCATCCCAAATCCTGTACATTGTGAGGATCCCTTTCCCCTTTGAAGACTTAGTGAATGATTGAAGCTTCTACTTTCTGAGAAACAGATAACACAAGACTAGTAATCTGACTCTAAGCCATTGGATAAAGGCAGTTTGTTTCCTCTTAGCCCATCTGTCAACACCTCTTCAGTAATTAGTCCTAATTATTACAAAGGGCTAGCCTCCCATTCGCATTATTAAATCAGAAATAGTATCATAGCCAGGTATCTTTCAACGCTTACCAAGCTGGCGACCTTCGATTCCATTGAATCTTCTATCAGTATCCGCCTTTGGAAGAGCCTCGGCAGTAATTTTAGCAGCGGCTTCAAAGATGCAAATCCCACAGTGGAATTCCAGGGATGCATTCATGTACACACCCACCCCATGTGACAGGAGAGCAAGCAACACAATTGACCTTCGCATTGTTCTCTAAACTCCTGTGACATAAAGCACACATCTCTGCTTCATACAATGCCTGCGTGCTTAGAAGGGCCTTTGAACTAAAGGCCGGAGGAAAAATAGTGAAACTGTGTCTGTAAAGGCGAGGGTCAAACCTTTGTTAAGAGAACAATACATTGAAACTTTTTTTTTCACATCAAGATAAATTTGCCAACAGTAAATAGTGACTAAAAATACGCATAAACATATGTAGGTGTGAGGACTTAAAAGGCTGCGTTTATTTTTGCCCTACAGCCGAAGTGCTGCCCTGGAAAACAGGACGATGACATCAAAACGCTCACCGGACGGAGGCTCACCTCGCTCAGGCTTTGCTCAGACAGCTCTGAGCTCTCCGTCTGTGCTAACATTCACTGAACTGAAAGGTGAAAAGGAGATACTCCTAACAACTGCACCGCTGCTTCATTTGACTCACAACCAAACGTTTCCCAGCAGCACCGCCGAGAGTTTCTTGATGCTGGGTTTCTCCTCAGTGCCACTCCGGGTTTCCTCAGACACAGTGAAGCAACCTTGAACAGCACAGCGCATGGAAGGGCCTCTACCCAAAGCCTGCGTCCAGGGCAGCAACACAGGCATGGGGAGTTCTCCATTTGACAAGAACGCC
This sequence comes from Tragopan temminckii, assembly GCA_028571105.1. NCBI lineage: Eukaryota > Metazoa > Chordata > Aves > Galliformes > Phasianidae > Tragopan > Tragopan temminckii. The sequence continues at coordinate 967,971 of JAOWBP010004343.1, forward strand.
CACATGCTCTAATTAGAACAGCACAGTTTTGTTTCCAAAAATACAACCCAGCCATTTTAAAAAACTTTTGTTTGCTACACAGAGGTGTTTTAGTGCTGCTTCCCCATCCTCGCAGGTGCCCTCTGAATGCTACGAAGGTTGATAACGAAACAGTGTCTGACTTCACAGAAACTTGATGTAAGTAACAGAACTGCTGTGTACTGCACAAAAAGCAGCACCCCAGTAGGCAGGGTTTGTCTGGGCACTTAGGAGCTGGGCAGGCACCACGTGCTGTGCGGACGCCCCGGCCCACAGGAAGGTGCATGGCACGGGCACCAAGCCCCAAGCCCTGGGCCCCACCTGTGGGTGTGCACGGCCTACGAGTCCTTCTTCTGTCTCATCCTTCCACCTGGCCAACTTCAAATGAGCGCAAAGACATCTCAGGCGGTACAGCATGAAGAAACTGCTCCTAGCCAGAAACTGCTTCCTGCAGAGCTACCACGCGCACCTTCAGGGCACCGTACAGCACCTGGCTCTTCACTTCAGGGATAACCAACGCTCACTGCCAAGAAAAAACAACACACACACACACCATTCGCTTCCCAATCTGTACATTTTCCAAACAAATGTCACATCAGTAACACGCATAGTAGCAGGCAGGCATTTGACTATCAATGGATCAGACTCTGAAACATTAAAATACTTCCAGTATCAACAATGCAGTATTAACATGCTTGCTACCAATTATTTCTTGATTATCCTTACAAGAATTCAGCACATTAACAACCAGACCTTTCCAAAGGAAAGCACTGTATGCTTCCAGCTTCCCTACATAACTGTCTGTCTGCCAGGGAAGAAGGTAAAGATCCCACCTGCTCTGTATCAGCCCGCAGAGCTTTGGTCCATTTCTGCAGTGATAAGCTCTACAGCCTCCACTGCCGCCTGGGACCAGGACCCCTCTAACATACACTATCAGCTTTCTCTTCATTCCCAGCTATATGCATTTGAGTGGCATATTTTACAGTTAGTTAGATCATTCCCTGTTTTAATGTTACTTCGTGCTATGTTTAAAAACTGGAGTAGCACTGGTTGTATGAGATGAAAATTGAGGAAAAAGCAAACCAGTACTAACGGAAGTGAAGTGTTCAGGCCAAAAGAGGCAAACATTATAAAATTATACGTGCACAACATAATCTTAGAATCCCAGCACAAAAAAACAAAAACAATACACCATTTGCTCCAAAAGTAACACCTCCTATTCACTGCCATCAGATCTGCATCTAAGAGCACAATAATTTGATGGAGAAAATTCTCAGCTACAACACACAGTCACCACCCCCAGCTGTGCACTTTCACCACAATGAACAAGAGCTGCACGGCCGTGTGGAGCACGGCTTGTCTTTCACATCACTGTCACCACCCTCACTGAGCCCACAGACACTGCTGGGTCTCCATCACCGTTCAGCAAGCACTGATCAATGTCAGTGGGTGCCATTTTTTCTGCACAGAGGAGCTCAATGACACATCTTTGCTCCAGACACTCCCATGTCAGATGCCATTCCGTCAGTGTTCCTCTGACACATGGAGGAGATGGTGCTGCAATCTCCCCAGGGCTGGGCACAGCATCACTGCACCACAACCACTGCTCCAGCCTCACTTCCACCACCACATGCCCAAAGCCCACCATCCAAAATCTGCTGGGACACATCAGCCACATCTCCCCGTGGTCACCCGGAAACACCTTTGTGTTATAGGCCATGAGATGGATGGATCCCATGGTCCTTCTCTGGTAGTTCTGCACAGGTACAGAGGGCAGGATGAGCCTATGTGCTCCCTGTGAAGTCCTTGAATGAGGAAATGAGAACTGAATTTCATGAAACTGCTATCAAACCGCCTCTGCAAAGCGGAACGTTCACTTTTAGATAGGACTTCAGGAAATTTTATAACTGCAGATATACTTCTGCAGTTTCCTCAGTGGTAAAACAGTTTCCACTAAGGTCCAAGATACATTAGTAATTTTACACAAGAGCAGCACCACAAAAGCAACACAGACTTTAAGGAGACTTCACACAGTGAAGACGTGCAATGCACATCTGTGAGCAGCAGCCAAGGAACACTAACCCAGCAGCTGTCTTTATCTCTCTCGAACACAAAAGTCTTCATCATAATGTGTTTTCTATAAAAGCAGGTATAATTCAGCCTGCAAGATAATTTCTTTTTTCAAATCTGCAAGTCCTAGTTTCAGGGAAGAAGACTGCCAAAGCATAGTATACCTACTATAGCAATAAATTCTTCACAGATGAGGTTTTATACATAAATTACCTTCATTTACAGTCTCAGAACGCTCTTCTACATTTTATGAGATAACATGAATTATGAGCACCCGTGTATTTCTTGCAGGTATAATGTGAGACAGACTTCTCATATATGCATAAGATGACGTGACTGAGTTGTACTCTCTGTCCCCCCAGCCCTCGCTGAACAAACGTGGTGACACAGCAGGCACTTGCCTAACAGAAGCGCCCAGCCTGCTATAAAGATATGCATGTATGAATTAAGTCTAACCAGGATTAAGCATGAATCACATGGTTAAATAAAAGCAGTAAAAATACCTGAAAGGTTTTTTTTCTAAGCCTTATAAACGTGGATTCCTTAAACTGCTATTTCTTAGTTTAGTAATTGGTACATTTACGGTTTGGCAAAGTAGCTCCTTTTAAGCAAACTTTACGTTTTAAGTGCACAATTTACATTTAATTGAAACTAGCACTGTAATCTGTACAAAATTTGGCTGGATTTTACTGGCTGAGCTTTAGGTATTTTGCTGGTTCTGCTGGATTTTTAAAACCCTAGAGATGTGGGAATGGAATGAGTCTGTTTGCTATTATTAGTACTCTATATAAGTACTGTGACCCACAGGAGCCTACATCCGAGCCATTCTCCACACGTCCACTCAGGACTGGGTGCTTCGGCCTTCACACACTTGCCTCAGGAGCTCTGATTTCAGGCAATCACAACGAATACGAACTGGCAAACAGCACCAGGACCCAGTTCTACATACTGCTCTACCCTGATCGTCCGAGTGAGCTTCGGAGTCACAAAGGTTCACAAGAGCAGCTCCAGGACCAGACATTTTTCTACAAGGTCACAGTCTTGGTCCGCTGCGTTAAACTGCAGCGCTGCCAGCAACGCACCAAAATGCGCCAATGCCGGCTGCTGAACACGAGCAGCAATCGAACGGACGGCGCGGGAAGGCCTGTGTGCTGCCACGACAGCGGGGAAGGATCAGGCACGAAGGCTCATCAACAAGATCAGGCAAAAGAGAAAACACTGAATCATATTAAAGTCATTACCAGAAAGTCAGACCGCCGCAGAACACGCAGTTGGGCCTGCGAAGCCTTCAGGCTCAGTCTTGCACCGGGCTGCACGCGGCAGCACCGCCCCAGGAGGCGCCGCAGGGGAGCGGGTGACTCACACACCCCTGCCTGCCCGCCTTCCCCTCGCACGGACAACAAACAGCGTCACCCCGCTCCCCACAGCACACACTCCCGTGTGGCTACCGAACGCACAGCCCTGTGCCTGCCGCTTTGTGCTGCTCCGAGCGATGGAAGGAAGCAGACCCAGGGCCGGGCTGCAGCCCTTGCTGCTGCCATTCCCCCGTGGCCAAACGTGACATCTAGGGAGGCCCTGGGGACACGTCCATTTCCCACCCGCACCCCGAGGTGCTCCTAGGGTCAGGAATGATCTAGCACAAAGACTGTACCAGCATGAGAGAGAATTCTAGCTAGGAAGATCACACGTTGTCACTAGATAATGATAACAGTGTTTAACAGGCACAAGCACAAAGGCACTCGTTTCAGAGATTCTCCCTTTTTACTTTTAAATTAAGGACATTATTAAATGTCCAATTACATCATCAGCCATACACAGCATTTACAGCATAAAATTGCTATAATTAAATGCTAACTGTTGATTATAATAATTCAGCAGTGGAGCAATAAAATAAACAAGTACCTTTAAAAAGTTATTTGCAAAGAGTACTCAGTGCAGGACGGGGAAATGTCAGACCCTCGGGCATCCCAGCGGGGCCATGAGACGCAAGGTGCGAGGCTCCTCAGGCCCAGGCACTGCGTCCTTCACATCTACCTCTGGCTGTCGCTGCTGCAGGTCTGCAGTGCAGCTGGTGGACAGTTGGTGGCAAGTGATGAAGTCCTGACCTCACTGTTCAGAATTCCAGTGTCACCTTCAAACTGGTCACTTGGAAAAGCAACAGCCTATATGGACACTAAGCACAGCAGAGATCAGGAGTAGATAGGCAGCTCGGTCCACCTCACATTACATTTACACAGGTCACTCCTATGCAAGTTGGAATGGATAACAATGAAAAATTCTTTACGTGTGGCATTACAATAAGAATTTTTTTTTTGTAAAAAAACAGAACGCAGGCCGTTTTTGACAAACTCTTTTTGGTTTTTTTTGTGTGTTGGTTTTTTTTTTCCTTCCAGGTGGATCTTCAGCTAAGCAAGAACTGAGCTGGAAGCGTGCAGCTCCAACCAAACGCCCTATCCGCTAAGCATGGCTGATCAGCCCTTGCTACATTACATGGCTTTCCTTTACTGAGAACAAAACACAGTTTGTCAAAAACCACATTTCTAAGCAGGAGTAATGACCGTGTCCAATCCCATAGCTCCATTATTTAAAAAACAGCTTAAAAACCACAACAAACCAGATTAAAAAAAGCAACAAATGAAGGCCTTCTATCAGTGTGACTGGCTGTGAGGGGGTGGGAAGAATAATGTGTCACGCTGCCATGGAGGAAACACACACAGCAACTGGAAAATGGACTATAAAAAGCTCGTCTTAGATAAACATGGGAGGAAGTAACCAACACCCTCAATTGTTGAAGCGAAAGGAGGAGGACCTGAATACACAATTAGAAAAAAAGAAGTAAACATGAAAATATTGAATGTTTCACATTTTCCCAATTATTCTCGAATTCGAGAGCCTTGTTCAATTGAGTCTAACTGCTCCCAGACCTGCCACATCTCACTGTACCACGTTAATGCAACACAGTACTGTGGACTCCCCCAACAACCTACGGCCAGGCAGACAGAGCCCTCTGCACCTGGGGCAAGGGATCAGCGTGCAAAGGAAAGGCCACGGTGCTGTGCTGCAGAAAAGGCGTGTGCCTCCACAGCAAACCATGCCTGCTCCAATGCATCCCCAGCAGCATCCCCAGCTGCTCCCCTCCAGCCACAGCACAGCCTCTCCCCAGCCAGGAGCCAGCATGGCACCTTCTATGCCAGAGACACAAGTGCTTGGTACTCTGATCTGCAGCAGGCACGAAGTCTCTGATAGAGAGAGATCCTAAGAGAGTTTCCATGACGTTGTCTCCCATTCTTCCATTAAGGTCATTTTCTCTAGCAGGGAAAATACACTGGCTCGTGGCATTTAGCAAAGTCATCACCTTCCAGCTCCAGAGCTTGAACTTATCAGCAACTACTGAGAGCAATGGACTCAGGTCAGAATGCAGATACACAGGACACAGGTTCTACTAATCCTTACAAACCACTCCTTCCCCAGGCACTCACTGTATAAAAGAGCACCAAACTGACATCAAATGAGGCAGAAGTCAAGATTTCTAACAAACTCATCAAGGTTAAAAATCTTCACTCTAACCAGGATCCTCAGATCCTCCCGGCACCCCCACAAGGCAAAGCTGCCCTGCAGGCCTCCACCTCATTCCTGCCATCCCTTTCCATGCACAGAGCATCATGCAAATTTGTACCAATTCCATAATGCAAATATCAAAAATGAATTCTTAGATGCTTACACAGCTCTCCTGCCTGCAGTCCTCAAGCAGTTACTTTTTTCTGCTCAAATACAAAACCTGATGATAGAAACTGGCATTTTAAAGAGAGGGATGTAGAAACTGCTCATCAAATGAGCAAGTTGAGCTATGCTTCTGGGTATGTATTACACTATCATTTTTGCATTACACCTACTCTAATAAATATACAAAACACTGAGCAAGTGATAGCTTTGTCAGCCACCAGCTAATCAAATGAAAAATTATTAAGCTTAGGAAAATAATAAAAGCAGAAGCCAGCTGTGCGTTTGCTGGATGAAAATCCCAGTGTCTCCATGTTAGCTCATGTGCATTTCAATTTCTGGGAAGAAAATAATGGGAGTTTCTCCACCCTTTCTCATGTGAGCCATAAAACAGATTTATTACCTAGGATATATTCTGTGTTTTCTCCTGAGGAAAAAAAGAAAGTGGTGGAACAAGTTCATTTTTTCCCTTCTACAATGAGGATTTTCTTTACAATGAACACAAAGCTAAATTTTGGTATCATGTGGCCCTCCCATTTAATGCTCCAGTCACACTTTTTACCTTTCTAAATCTCAAAGTGCAGCGTTTTCATCTCAATGGGGAACACACAGCTGCTCCAGCTGAGTGTGGAACGGCCGTCCTGACATTCCTACCTGCTGTGTTTTAAAGCAGAATCCTTTCCTTTTCTAAATCAAAGAGTTTAACGTCTACTAAAAAATCATGGAGTAACTTAAAATAATAATTAAAAAAAAATGTAAAGGCAAAGCATCGCTCCGCATTTCTCTGCAAATAGTTCCTGCTCAGCTTTGCCTTTCAGCCAGCAGCCACCCAGCAGCTCTGGGAAACCTAAAGGCAGAGGTCGGGGTTGAATATCACCTGGAAAGGTTTTCCTGTACAAATTACTTTTTCTTTTTTCTGTAACAGTCACAGTTTGACCTTTAAAAATAAATTACGAGAGAGAGAATTTGCAGACTGGAAGGATTTTACTCCCAGGACTCCTCATTTGATTACAGTGCAACGCTCCGATTCTACGCCCCTGCGAAGAGCAGTGAGAATAAACCCGTCGTTAGGAAAGGTGGTGTTCTGCAGTTCCCACTTCTGAGATGCAGAAGAGACAGACTCGTATCTGAACTCCTTCTGAATCACAACACAGCCCAGACCCTCCAGCTGAGTGCTCAGCAAACTGCCGAGGATAATACGTGCCTCTGAAACAATACCCAGTAATACCTCCGTCCGTCAGGAGACCCGCGGACCCTGTCATGTCTGCCACCTAACCATGACCTACAAAGACCTACACCCCTGATAACAGCACCTACTCTTCAACGAGTCGCTTTTCACAGCACAGCAAAGCTGATGTCCCATAAAGCTCTAGTTCTTTCAAACAGCCCCTCACTGTAAGGACACGTACAGCAAGCCATAAACAGCACTGAAACAACATTAGAAAAGATGAGCTGTGCCATCGTTAGCTGCACATCAACAAAATGTGCCACAGAAAGTTGTGAAGCATATATGAGTGTGTGTATATATATAGTGATAATATATATATGTACATATGTGTTTTGTTTAGGAAAAGCAGAGTCCACTTCCTTTTAGCATACAGTGGTGCCAGCACGAGGCTCCAAAGGAAGCTCTTCTGCTCAGGCAAAAACACACAGATATTTTTGTAGATGTATTTCTTTCTCATGGCTCTGCGAGCACTTCTACTGCTCCACAGAGACCAGAATTTTAAGAAAGAAACAACAACAAACCCACAAAACAATAGTTAAATAACTGTTCAAGGTATTACTAATTGGAAACCCATCATTTGTACTACCAGGTATACTGCAGTGAGACAAACTGTATTCACATAAAGAAAACAAATCCATCCACACCGAATTTTTTGGATCAAAGTGCTACTACTGCTATAAACTTACCTTTTTTCTACGTACAGACATCCTCACAACCACGCAATCCTGTGCCAAGGCTTAAACTCGTACAAAAGTAAAGTACCATATAATGTGCTACACCTTATTTCTAAGGTGTGCAAAAGGTAAAGCTCAACTGTTTTTTAATCATCTCTAGATTTGTCTTTACAACCCCAGGAATGTAACATGCACCTCTAATCCAACCTGCTCACAACAGCGCCATTTATTACAGAGCATACAAAGTCATAGCAGCTATTTTCCACTACAAAGACAATGCTTCATATGTAACATACTGGAAAGCAAGAATTTTCAGCATTGAACTCCCACACCTGCAAATTAGCAACAACTGACTGCTTTGTGGTTCTCACCACTACACTGAAATGTTATGTTTTCACTGCTGAGCTTGCAGAGAAATAGTACTCAAGATAAAAATGAAAGCTTGCAAACACAAAACACAACACAGCCAGATGCATGTGACAACAGACACCTCTTCAGACGTCAGAGCAAGTCCTAAAGGTTTCACTGCAAAAAGAAACTCGCTGCATTCTAAAATGAGCAGCAGGCTCCGGAGAGGCGCGGCGCACGCAGACAACAGATCTGCTCTCCGCTATGTTACATTCTAATGCTTAAAGCTGCAGCTGGGAACCAAAACCAGGCTGTGTGACGTGAGAAGCTGGCGGCTACCCCAGCGTGTGCACAAACATCGCTTCCACCTGCAAAACCGCCGTAATCCGCTGAGAACTGACAACGGCACATCTGAATAGACCAGCTTAGATTTCCTGACCACGGGATGTTGTTACAGCGACAAGCCTGCCTGCAGATCAATTAAAACGTCAACAGAAATCATTAAAGACAGGTTGAAATTCTTAGGAAAGTCAGTGTTTTATGCAGCACGTACTGGTACGGACAGCAGTAGGTACGCGTGCCGGCACGCGCCTCGCCCTGCCCGCGGCGCCGCGCAGCGCTGCGAGGAACCGCCAGGCTGCTGCCGAAGGAGCAGCGC
>JAOWBP010004343.1:977510-990812 GCA_028571105.1 Tragopan temminckii
CGCTCTCGGCACCGGCCGGGAACGGGGGTGCGGTGCGCATGCGCCGAGCGGAGCGCAGTGCGGGGCCGCGTAGCGGCTGGGCGCGGCGGGGCCGCGCGCACGGCGTGCTGCCGCGTGTTCGGTTCGCTCGGGAGGCGTGCGTTAGAACGGGGGACGGTTACCGCTCGCCGCAGCCATCCTGAGCGCGCGGCACCCCTGTCAGCACACAGACAGCGAGGTGTGGGCGAGATGGGGCGGCTACCAGAATTCAGGAAGGTCAGAACGCAATTAATTGAACTGGAATTAATGCCAGATGAAACCAAGGTTGGATGCAGTTTGTCACTGAAAGTCACACCACGGTGCAGGTTTTTACACGTGACCGCCCCTCTCAGAGCTCTCAGAAGCACAATCTCAGTTCCAAGCAGCAGCAGTGCACTGCCAGTACCACCAGTACCTCCAGTACCAACCACCAGTACCACCAGTACCTCCAATACCAACCACCAGTACCACCAGTACCACCAGTACCACCAGTACCACCAGTACCACCAGTCCCGCAGAGCGCACACCCGTGTGTCCCCTGCCACCCCTGCTCGCAGGTCCCCCTCCTTCCCGTCCTCCACTCCTCCAAGGGATCACCCTCTTCTTGGGCAGGAGGAAGGAGGCGAACGTCTAGTTAAATAAAGCTTTCAACCTCCTGTCTTCAAAACAAACACTGCATTGTGGACACCAAGCTCCTTAGGTAAAGCCTTAGGTCTCAAATCCAAAAGATACACCGTGTCCCTTTAATAATTTCATAGTGGAAACCCTTTATTTGCCCATTCCTATGGTGTCATGGAGGTTTTCAATGATTCTGGTTTAGGTTTCGGGATTAGGCGAAACCAGAGTGCCTTAAACCTCTTTAGAGGTTTGGGATTAGGTCTGCAGCCGGCCTACTATAGCCTTTCTGTGCAAGTCTAAATTAAATGGCAAGAATATTTGTTGTGCACCGATTCACAGGTGTTTGGCAAAATACCAGAAAACATAAAGGAACCACTGGAAGAATCATGAAGGCAAAGCCACGGAAACATGAGTATTAGCTAAGTACTGCAGTATCACTTGCAACTGGGGGGTATTTCAGGCTGCTTCTAAGTGAATTTAAGGGTGGATATAATTTTTATGTGTGTCCCTCACGTGAATGTGAGTAAATTGAAGATCTGTCATGCAAATGGATCAGGGGTTTTTATTTGAGTATCACATTCTGGTACTCGCTGCCTTTTTTATAGCAAATGTATATTAAAGTTCATCAAACAGCTGATAGCACTGAAGCTCTATTGTTTTATTGTACACATAAATTCTACTTCTCTGAGGCATGCATTGCCCTGACAGCATATGTTAGGTCATGAGGAGAGAAGCACAACAGATTTATGTCTGTTATTAAAACTCCACCCTGTCTGGGTCAGAAGGCAGAGACATTTACCTCATTGATGACCATGGACTAATTGGAGGAGATAGTTTCGTTGTGTAGGCTGTCTACTGTGAAGCCTTTCAGCAGCTTTGCAATAAATATCATTAAGGATATTTCTCCACGCTCAGCCCCATACTAGCAAAGCCTGACTGACTGGCCATACCCCTAACACACAGGCTAAGGTGAGCAGATTTCATCAAGTGGAACGGAGAGCAGCTCTGCACAATAGTGTCAGGATCTCTGCAAAATGCAGCAGCTGGTTTAGTTGCACCTGTAGGGAAAAGCTGCATTTCAGATGCCTGGCTCTGTGATGCCCTGGTATCCAGAGAAGCAGGATAAATAGTTACAGTGAGGCAATGCACAGAGCCCAGTGGGTTGGCTCCTACAGCTGTCCAAAATTAGTTAATCCTTGAGCGTAGCTACCTCCTCACATTACTAATTTATTTCACTTGTGATGTGCCTGCCAGCCCCCTCCAAAGAGCTGTATTTTGAATGCATTTCTCTCCCCAGATAACTGGTTTTTAATTGCAACTTGCTGTATTTAGAAAGTCAACTACATCTCAGAACTCCAGGGTTTCTCTGGTGTGCTTTTTTTTTTTACATGCCACCAGTCAGTTCTCTTGAAGGCAGTGTTTCTGGATTCCTATGGCAAATCTTCTAATTAACAGTGCACACAGCCAGATTCTATCTTCTCAAGGCTGCTTGCAAAATCAAAACAGAAATAGTTAATTTTCAAAGGAATATCTCCACTCTAATCAAATGAACTGTAAAAGTAGGAGGGAGGCAAACTAGAAGGATTTAATAATCTTAGAATCTGTATAAAACATTATTTACAGCTTAAGATCTACATGAGGATTGAGCTTTTAATATAAGTTCTTCCCAATCTTAATGGTGCATGTAAGGGAGAACAAGAGAGAAATGTTACCAGTCAAGGACAAAACCATAAAATAGCAAGCAGCAGGAGAATGAAATGAAAGTATTAGGGACGAAGGGAGGCTGAGTGGGAGTTCATCTTCATACATGATTGATCCATACTTAAAAAGAAAAAAGACACTATTCTCATCCTTAAATGAGATGGCAGCCAGGATTCTCATATTTCTCACACCCCTGAACCTCACATCCCCGAACCTCTAGGCGGGAACTGGAGGAGCAGATTCCCCCCCACTGAAAGGGCAAGTCCAAGATCACCTCATGAGACTGAACGTGTACAAGTCTATGGGGCCAGAAGACACACATCCCAGGGACCTAGGGACCTGGCTGATATGGGTGCCAAGCCACTCTCCATCATATCTGAAAAGTCATGGCTGTCATGCAAAGTCCCCAGGGTCTGGGAAAAGGGAAACATCACTGCCATTTACGAGGACGGACGAAGGAGGACATGGGGAACTACAGGCTAGTGAGCCTTACCTCTGTGCAGAACAGATCCTCCTGGAAGACATGTCAAGGCACATGAGGGAGAGCAATCACACATAGAACAGACCTGCCTTGGCTGCTGGCACCCAAAGGAGCAGACCAGCCAGGCCACAAAGGCTTCAGGACAGCAAACGACACCTCATCTTAAGCAGGAAGCTCATTTCCTCACACAACTAGCGAGGAAAAACAGACTCTTATCTACATGGGAACATCCCTTCCACCTTTGTTTCTGATTCCACTGTTTCCTAGTGTAGCACACTTGCACGGCAAACATTTGAAATTCAGAGGTGCCACCCCACAGAAGTGCTGCTGTGAGCTGCCTGGGAGGGCCTTGCACTGGTGTGGGGGTGTCCCATGGCAGTGATAATGGAACAGGAACAAATGGGGAACAGTGTGGCATTCACATTTTCATGTGAGTTTCAATATCTCAGGGAAATTCCTGGTCACCTTTTTGAGCCCTTAAAAAAAAAAAAAAGAAAGAAAGAAAGAAAGAAAAAGAAAAATAAGAAAGAACGAGAAAGAAAAACCAGTGTTCCTCAAAGACATCACTGGAAAACAATCCAGAGGCATCAGCTGTACAGCCACCCCACCAGACCTACCCCTGTAGAGTCTGGATAAGAAAGAGACTTCTGGATGCAAAATCCAGATCCTCTGAAACTAGGCAAAAAAGAGGGCCATAGGCCAAGCCTACATTTTTGCAAAAGCCCATATTTGTGTTAAACCGGAACAAACCTTTGATCCAAACATCTCTTTTGGGGGATTCCAAGCTAGGGTGAAAGCACAACAGTTTCATCCTAGCTTGAAACATAGCCTCACATCTTTGATTTCTGAGGACAGATCAGTTTTCTTTGGGATGGGGCACAGACAGCAACAGATACCTCACGTCTAGCTCAGAGCAAAAGGCTTAAGTGGATGGACGGACGGACGGACAGACAGACACACACCACCAGCAGCATGTGATAGGATTTCACGCAACAAAATCAAACTCTCTGCCTCACCTCCTGAGCTTATCCTTTAAAGACCAGTCCTGTGCTCACAGCTGGAGTTTATGTGAGTCCTGCCTTATTAATTAAGTGTAGCCAGTGCCTTTATCCCCTGAATTCCAACAGAAGCAATTAGAAAGCAGATACTTCACACATAGCAGCTGGTCTGTTTAACACCCTCCCCAAGTTATTTGCTCCCCTCCCCCAGCCAACCCAGCTCCTCCTTTTCCCTCCTTTCACCTAATGGAGAAGGAGGGTAAAGTCAAGGTGGCAAACACAGGGGCAGTAGATAACCATTTTCTTATTAAAAATTATCTAGTGTAATACTGAAAATAGAGGGATGTTGCTGAGGGCACGTTTCTGGGCAAGGAACTGTAACGCTCACCTAGCAAATGGGAAAAGCCCTGGCTGTCTATTGTGTCCTCCTTAAAAGGGGATCTGTATCAAAGTAGCAGCGTATTTTCTTCAGGGGCTGTGGATGTCATTAGCACAAGTCTCATTTCTATTTAATGCCAGAGTTAAGAGTCACATAAAATAGGCACAGGTGAGGGCACCAGGCCCATTAAGTTGTGCAACGTGACTCTCTGGGAATGTTTTGAATGTTCATGTATTTATGCTTAGGAAAGTCAGTCCCATAGTCTCTCCTCCCTATTTTCCAGTCTAAATACTGCCTCAGTGATGCCATTAGGCCTGTAAAAAACCCACTCAGTGTCTGATGTTTCCCCCCACTCTCAGGGAAGATCCAGTTACCAGAAGGGCAGTCCTGCCCCCGTCTGTCTTACATGCAACACTGGGAGATGCTGTGGACATAAAGGTTAAGTCATAACAACAACAACAAAAAAAGTAACAGTTACAAAGTGAAATTTGCTCTTAGCAGACAGTATTACGTGCACGTAGGTATTTTAGAGAACAACTCTTGATTTGAGGCAGAAAGACAGATAGAGCTTTTCTGAGGGAAACCAAGTTAAGAGTTCAATGGCTGCACAACACCCCTGAAGCAAGGAAGTAATGCCATGTATTTCACACACAGGGGCTCTCAAGAATCACATTTCTCTTCCTAGCATGTCTGGAATTTTCTGAATGTGGATTTTATAGGTAAAATAGAGATCGTGTCTTAAACAGCATTATCTAGTCATGAAATTGATATGAATAACATGAATAACAAAAGAGTAGACAGCCAAATTACCCCTGTGCTGTGAGATTTTTCTGGTAGATGATTTCCCATTTATCAGCCATCATGAGGACATTTTCAGTTAGAATATGGGGAAGATTTAGCTCCAGTTGAATATAAACTTCCTATCTCCTTCCTCAAAGCTCATTGGAGAGGCTCCTTTTGCTGCCAGCTCCCCGGATGTTTGCCATTTTTTAATCAAATTTTCAGGAATCTTGCACCACTAACGTACTCCACAGAAGCATGATGAAGCACCTAATACTTATGTTACAGACAGGGAGAACAAGTTAGGAGGGATTAAGTGATCTGCCCAGCTTCCCACACGACAACACAGGTGTGGCTGGAAATCAAAACTCCTCACTTCCAGCCTTTGCTGTTACACTAATCTGCTTTTAAGTTTTCCTCTTTAAAAAAATAATTATCATTTTAGTAACGTTTGGTGGTAACCAGTATGCACACTCCTAATCAAACAGACAGTGGTATTTTAGAAACTGTTGGAGCTAGTTAGTCAGCTGGACCCTGTTCTTCACCTGGATCCTCCCAGTGGGAGAAAAATGAAAGAGAATGGCAGTCCTTTGCAACTGCAAAGGCTTCAGCTAATGAAAGCAGAAATGGTGTTTCTTGTTTTGGCAGCTAGTAGTAAACACTGCTATTAAAACTATAATAAGATCAGTTAATATTCTATGAAATATTAGTGGTGTCTGAGCATAAAATAGTGCCCTCATCTCCTTAGTTAAAATTACAAAATGATTAACAGCCCAATTAAAAACATTTTTGTTTTTGACATGATAAATTATACTTTATCTACCTAGCTGTAGATGTAATTGATTATTTTATCCGTTTGCTGTTGGCTGTCATTAAACAAGACAGATACCACTGGTTTCTGGCCTCTCTCCCACTGAGAGAAAGAACAAATCCTGCTATTAACGACAGACAGAATCATTATGAAAAAATTCCATTTGCCACTAGGCAACATAGCAGGATTCCAGCAATTATTGTATTAGTCAAGCTGTTGAGAAGTTCCATAAAATTGAGAGAGTTTTTAAGGAGCATTCAACATTATTTGGCAACTTTTGTGATGTAACAATTAAAACCATGCTCCAGGCCCCAAAATGTGCAACAGATTGCCAAAATCAGATAAAGCCCTAGAGGGCCCCTGACTTGCAAAGAGAAAAAAAAAACCCAAAATGTTTACTTTTAGGATCAGACATTCATCAACATTTGGCTTTTGTTTCAGCCAGTGTCAGATAATAACAGCAACAGGTTTTCAGTTGACTTCTAACAGAACTCCAACCAGTTTGATGTCAGGCCTCTGAGAGTTAGCTTGGGCTGACACCAGCCTCTCCTCAGGAGAGGGAAATCTTATGGAGAGCTGGTGCTACCAACCTTGCTTAGTAGATCAGACACGTGGGAGCACTTAGCAGTCCCTTCTGGAGCACATCACATCTGTTCTCTAACAGCAAATATCAGGAAATGACTGGAGAGATGTTCCAGTTATTCTTTTCTTTCCCATTCAAGGACTGAGCTAGGCAGCACCTCAGATTGTCCTGATTCCAGGGGATTAAGCTAAAGTCTCCTGTCCATATATCCCATTAACCCAGAAAAAAAAAAACAACACACTTCAAAACTGCTAAGGGAAGTTGCTACCAAACCAAGTTATGGCCAAGTTTACCATCTACCTATTTCGGTATCATGTGGTGCTAAGGAATAATGATTTTTGGTACCAGAAATGAAGATAGAGTATCAGACATCTATAGCAGAAAGTGAAGCTGGGTACAAAACACAGACCTGATCTAGCCTAACACAGACTGTAAGAATCACTTCAAGAGCACATATATCTGTAAAGAAGTTAAAAGATACTGATCTCCATTCTCAGAACAGTAAAGTGCCCAAGTCAGGAGGTATCCACATATCAAAGGATTTTGATGGGAGCAGGGCAGTCAAAGGGAGCTGAGATCTGAACATGGGATGAGGACCTAGGATACTTTTTTTTTCTGCTAAAGGGCAGGTTTTAGCACTAGCATCCTGCCAGTCTCCACCTGGAACATGCCGTACCAAGTAGGACAGATGAAAAGATACAATTGAGCCTGACATAATACGGCCTTTCATCACACTTCTTCTAGATTGGTGAACAGTAGCAATTGTTAGGGCCTGCTATTTAATAAAAGAACAAACCTAGAACCCTAAGCAATCAATGGCTTCTACCTGATTTAAGTGGGAACAGCAGCACACAGCATTACAGGCCAATGGCCAGCCTTGGCGTATGGACAGCTCTCAAATCATGTTGCATTGCCAGGGCAAGAGCTCAGACTTGGGAGAGAAAGTATGGGAAAGAAAAGTGCCCAGTCCCACTAAGCTCAGGAATCAGTAAATGCTGTAAGATACAGTCACGTTTTCAAGCACATTTAACTTCCAGCTTGTGGCTGGCAATTGCTAGGGTGGGATGAGATGTGTAGCTATGTAAGTGTAAACCCCTCAATAACTAACCAGCTGCTTTACAGGGAAAATCATGGCTTCCAGTTTTCTTCAGCAGAGGTAAAGCATGTATTGTAATAGTACTCAATTTTCTTGCCTAATAGAGCATTTGAGCTGTCTTTAAAGTGAAGCATTTTATGCCAGCTCAAGAACATAGGTCAGTACCTGTGAAGTGTGGAAAAGAATAACTTTATTTCTTATTCTTGAATTATATGAGTTAATTGTGCCAAATTTTGAAGATATTAGTCTAGTGCCAGATGAAGGCTTAGGAAGTTTTTTTTTAATGTATATTCTTTATCAACATTAAAATTTCCATTACTGAAATAATTATGTTACAACATAGATGCGTGAAATACATTTTAAAAAATCATCTGAAAAAAAAGCAAGGTTTCTAATATTTTGCTCAGTCACTTTGGTTTACAGTTCATCTGAGCCACCATTTAGGAAAATACAAACCCCAGCACAGAGGGACAAAAAGGAGAGGGTAGAGCATATTGACAATAAAGCATATTAGGTATTACTGAGAACAGTGCATTTGTTGGAAGAAATGATAAGTTGAAAAATTTTGGATCAAGGGCTATGTAGAAGGCTAAACTCCCTGATTAACTCCTCACAGACTACTCCTGCAGTTCCTCTACAGAGTGTTGGAACAAGCCTCTACAATTCAAGTAGTTTCCGTGCCAGCCTGTGCTGTTCAGGCTGTAGTTTGTAGGTGCTTGCATCTTCCCCAGTTGTGCCAGCTGGCTGGTGTTGCTGTTCAGAAGGATACCAGATGGCTAATGCTTTAACCAGCCTGGTTTCCAAGTGACCCATTTTTATAAGCTGCCACTTTAATTAAAACAAAATGTACAAGAAAAAGAAATGTATCACCTGCAACACATACCGCTGGATGTCTCTCTGTCAGTGGGTGTACAGACTCCTCTTCCACATCACAAGTGTCCAGAGGAACAAAAAAATCAGTCCATCTGCTAAAGCAGTTAGGCCCTTTGAGCTGCAATGCACCAATCCGTTTACAGGATCCAGTGCCCTCTACTGAAAAGAACAAAAAAAAGCATTAATGTTTCCCAGGTCCTGCAAAGTTACTATTAAGGTACAGCAGTATTAGACTTGAATGGCTGGCAGTCTCTCTCTCCCATGCATGCACACGCATGCACCCACCGGCCCATCTGCCAACAGCGTTTCCAGATTATTGCAAAACAACACATGGAAAGTATCGAGGAACTTGCAATGGCTACAGAGCTGTCATAAGAGTAACGTGTCACTTTCTGGAGGGGGAAATGCATGTGGACATATGGTAGTCGTGAAAGGAGTTGGACGAGTAACCTTGGCAGGCTGAAGTCGAACAGAAACGTTGCTGCTTTGCCTTGATCTTTATTTACAATAAACGCTTCAGCTTCAGCTCAGCGTTTTATCTGGGAGCAGCCGCCGGCGTTTCTGTGTCCATGTTCCGTCTCATTGGTGCTCTGACATATTTACACGCAGGCCGGGGCCCGGGCAGCTGTGAGTAAGAGGCCGTATATCAAGAGAGGAAAAAGGGATGCAAAGATGAATTTTATGAAATATTTTCCATTTTTCTTTGACTTGGTTGTGCATTTTGCTATGGCCCATTGGGCACTCACTCAGCACTTTGACACTTTGCTCCATGAAGTCTCGCCTACATTTCTGGTTGTGTCTACGTGCCAAGCCTAGCACAGTACCTGAGACAGCCTACAGGGAAAAGGAGATTTACAAAAAGAATAAGGTGAGTGGGAGGGAAATTTCCTGCCCTTCAGTGGCATGTGCTGCAGAAGAGAACCGTATCTTGAAAGTCACCAAACAGCCTTGTCTGATTCCCACATGACACAGACTGTTGCATTTTACTTCTGAATGCCAAAACGATAGAAATTATTTATACAAATTTGTGAAAAGAAAGCAGTAACATCCGTTTGCAATTTAGAAGGGTGATATCATCTCTAACTTCTTTGGGCAACAGAAAGAGTTAATTCCTTTCTATGGTGACTAATCCTCTCTTTTTTTTCCCTGTGACTGACTATTAGTTTAGGTGCGTTGACTCTCCTTAAAAAGACAAGGTTTAGACATAATATTAATGATATTGAATGTGCAGTAACATTAGAAAACAACACGGATGCACGTGAGGAACCTGCAGGCATCTTCTGGCCTTTCTAGGCAGACAGCACAGAGTGGCCTCCAACATTTTCACATGGAAAAACATTACCTAGCACAATACAGTTTACTTTGAGTGACCCTCTTGACTTTCAAACAATGAGAAGTCCAGACCATTGTAAAGCTGAAAACTTGTTTTGGAAGAAGAGACCATCGTTCAACTAGTAGAAGTTGGGAAAAATTAAAAGGGATCCAGAACAACAATTGGAAAGAAAAACTGGACATTTGAATGGAATATCCACTGGTGTCTTTTCTCTGGCATCGACAACCTAACAAAGGGTGTGAGAGATTTTTCCTCTTACTTCTTGCAGTGTGAAGATGGGAAGAGAGCACAATTTGTTTATTCGCCTTAAAGCCATACTAGCATAAAAAAGTCACTGTGTATACTTATGCAAGGCTCAGGACTGGGATGCAAGAACTACACACTCCCTTGATAGCCTACATCAGATCCAAAACAGCATGTGAAAGTGCTTATTTCCCTCAGATGTCTGTTAAGGAGGTCTGGGAGACAGAAGCATAATTCCAATTACATCTCCTTGATACAGTCTGAAAGCTAGGTAGGCCCAGCCACTCAGTGGTAGATAATACAGTTGTAGATGCATACAAAGCCTTAGTACAAGTCCCATTTCAAAGACTCGTTATGTTCGGGGTAGATGTCCCATCCTAAGCGCCTTACTACAGGCAGAATACACTAGATGTCCTGCTGCTGCCAAACCACAGATTTTTCTTTACAACTGTGCATGCTTCAGTGGAGCTGAATCAAGTCATCCTCACCTTGGATAAAGGGCGAGGAGGTCCCAGAGCCATTTAGTGAAACACCCATCAGTACTGCTGAAGAACCTTCTCAAGAACCTTGGAATGCTATTCTGTGAACAGTTTTTACAGTGAAAAGGAGCAGTGGGGGTTCTCTAGCATATCCAGAGCTGAACAGGAGTCTGGCAGGATTTAAAACAGCACCAGTTTCAGTATGTACTTGTACACCCTCTGCCATTAACACATGATCACTACTTCAAGCTAAGATGTGGGGATCGTTTAGTGACTCACCCAAGATCACACAGATGGTGTTTGCATCAAGAATTTGACCCACCAAGCCATCTGACACCTCAGGACTGTTCACTGAGGATTAGATTGCGTTTAGGAGACCATTTTTATATATGAATGTAGGATTTGGAGCCATGAAGGAACGGTAAATAAAATAGTGAGGAATTTGTCACATCTCTGTTCAAAGCAGGCTAACATTTCATGTAAGTAATTACACACTTCAGACAGTTGCAATCATCTTCTGCACAAATAATTTAAGCTTACTTGGTCTGTTTTATTCTGATTTAAATTTTTATTGGAAATATAAATACCTATGTCGGTCACCAAACCAAACCAAACAAACATATCAAGTAGGGTCTATTATAGACTAATATGGAAACAAATAATCTGCAAGTCTGGTTTTATTTATAAGCTTATTTGAGTTTTTACCCTAGGCTCATATTAATCGGGTTTGTGGTTTCCACATCTGTACTGCTGATGCCCAGTGCAGACTGTATGCCAAGTCAGACCTGGGCATCCTCCAAGCTCTAAATAGAAAACATATGCTTCAACTCCAGCCACCTCAAGACAAGCAGGGCAAGTAACCTACCAAATAACCACAGCGGGTGCAGCAGGCAGAGCAAAACTCTGGGGAGCTTTCGGAGGTGCCTGTTTGAAAGCTTCTTGCTTCTGACTTGCTCCAGGGGCAGCCAGACTGCCGCCTGTATTATATTTGCTCTCTCTGATGATCGAAAGATAGCAATTCCCTTTGTAGCCTCCCCTTCCTCTAGCTGCAGCTAGAAATTCACAGACTGGACCAGTTAGTTCCCAGTGTCAACTAGTAATACATATTCTAGAGGAAGATGGAAGAACTCTTGCAGATGATGGCAATGCAGTATGAACTCTTTCCAGAACCCTTGATTATTTTTAATATTTATAAAAAGCATTCTGAACATTCATGAGAGCCATAAATATATGTATAAAAAATGCCCAATGCCCCTTGTCAAGCCAAAATGGATCCAGCTGTTCTGTGGTGCTGGTCTCTGACTGCAGAGAATCCCTGTATTAATGAAAGATGTATAAAGGGAATCCCAAACTAGAAATATGATCTCAGCTAAAGACTGCTTAAAGCGACTATTAGAGAGTATTTCAGGGAAGGACATGAATACAAAGCTCATTCTCAATACAGCCAAGATCCAGTCACACGAACCCATCTCCATAAGGAAATCTGTACTGCCTGCAGATGCTTTTTAGGACAAGATGCTTCCACACACACTTTGTTTTGTTCTGGTACAACATCTTCCAAGTTCTGTGGCAGTAAAATTGCTTCACTGCAGACTCAACCCTAGAGTCAGCCAGAAACACAGCACAGTATGGACACCAGGTGTGCTCCCTTTTTGGGCAGATGAGGAAGGCCAGTACATGAGCTGTAGCAAATGACATGTGAGCATTAGGGGGAAAAAAGGAAGCAATATTACACTAGAAAATTGGCAAAGGCAGTCAGTTTCTGTCCCTACCACCTATAGCAATCATTATTTTCCTGACAGTTTCAACAAAAGTGGCGCACAGCAGTGCCATACATTTTTTAAAGTTACATCTGTGCATGCTGTTGATGCAGAAATATTGTGATTCATGTTAAGAATGCAGAGCAGGGAAAGGGAGGAGGTGTAAGGAGTGAGAAAAAAATTGACAAAACCTCAGTGCCCCAGTCATGTTGAAGGGAATCGCTCTGTCATCCATCATTCTCTTTCTCAGAGGACTGCTTTGCCCAATGTGGCTGATCCACTAGCGCTCAGGCAGAGGTAATTGTTATGAAACTGAGATAGCAGAAGAGCAGTGTCTGATAACAGAAGGGGAGATCTGTCATCAGCACAGAAGGCAGTCTTTCCTTGTGGCAGCAGCTAAAGAAAAGAAGATGCAATTAACAATTAGCTTTGGTAAGAGAAGACAAAACCTTTAAAACAGTTTCTGCTGCAGGAAATCAAGCCACAGACTTAGGAATTAATGGTTCAAAGTCTTGATTCTTGCCTTGCTAGATATAATATAAGATGAAAGAGAGAGGGAATTTCTTTTGCCATTTATTCTGGCTAGCTAAGAACCAAGGTTCAGCTATGGAAAAAGGCCAATCTTACAACAGTTACAGGAAATGAGAATAGCTTTGCAGCATTTCCAAGCAAATCCAGCACACCTTCAGCTTACATTTTAGGTACAAAGTTCAGGCTTCTCACCTCAGAAAACAAAATGGAAGTGTTTAGAAGGGCCTTTTGCCCCTTCACAGCTCTCTAGCTTCTCAAGTTAGAATCAAATTCAAGTTAGAATCAAGTTTACAAAAAGCTCTTGGTATATCAAGCAGGCTTTGCTTTCATATATTTGACCTTTGAACGGCATACTCCTTCTTCCAAGCTTGGTTAACAGACCTGGAAAAATAGATAGAAATTAAGATTAGAAAGATCATGCCAGTAGTGCTGTTTATAAACATAACCTGAAGGTTTACCTACATTGCTTGCTTCTAAATGACTTGCTTAAATACTGCTGTGTGTGCAGCCCTGGCAATAACCCAGCTAAGAAGCTGCATCCCAACACAGTTGAGTCCAAACTCTGCTCTTTGTTGTATCTGAGCAAACTAGGTGGAATCTCACTGGTCTCCAAAAGCT
>JAOWBP010004343.1:990912-1039171 GCA_028571105.1 Tragopan temminckii
TTCAAGTTAGAATCAAGTTTACAAAAAGCTCTTGGTATATCAAGCAGGCTTTGCTTTCATATATTTGACCTTTGAACTGCATACTCCTTCTTCCAAGCTTGGTTAACGGACCTGGAAAAATAGATAGAAATTAAGATTAGAAAGATCATGCCAGTAGTGCTGTTTAAAAACATAACCTGAAGGTTCACCTACATTGCTTGCTTCTAAATGACTTGCTTAAATACTGCTGTGTGTGCAGCCCTGGCAACAACCCAGCTAAGAAGCTGCATCCCCACACAGTGAGTCCAAACTCTGCTCTTTGTTGTATCTGAGCAAACTAGGTGGAATCTCACTGGTCTCCAAAAGCTCAAGAGAACACACTGGAACTATGCTCTTTGGTACAGCCTCTGCTCTGATGTATAACACCTGGGTCAGACAACACAGTTGCCACATGATTCATAAGACAATTCCTAGGTATAGGTTATATGCAAATTGTCAAGTGCTGCCTCAGAAGGATGGACTGGATTCTCATCTCAGAAATTTCACCTAATGAACTTAGATCTGTTGGACTTCATTTCCAATGAGAACTAGATGCATGTAATTCAGATTAGTGATTCAGATTCTATCTTCATAAAGCCAGTCCCTAAAAAAAAAAAAAAAAAAAAAAAAAAAAAAAAGCTCACTTTTAAAAATTAAATATTCAGAAAAAAAATTGATTATTTTGGGGTAGTATTCATAAGCAAATGTATATCTAACTAAACTATGTGTGTTGCCCACTTGTCAGATGCAGGTTGGGCACAATTCAGTCTGTATCAGTAGCAATAGCTGCAGATCCTCCTGGAGTGAATAATTATTACTAGTCTCATGAAATGCTTCTGGTTGGGCCACACTGGAGATGTGCAAGGAGTACTATCAATTAATTTATGCACCAGAAGTAGTGCTTTTATCCAAATAAAAGGTGGTATATTCCTCTCCGTATGACACATTGCGTGTGGATTAATTGAGACTCTCAAATGACATTAAAGAACTACCTTGTTCTGTGATTTCATGGTCCACAGGTGCAGGAGAACAAATCCAGCACAGCCTATAGGCTTAGATAAACAACCTTGTACAGCATTGCCAGCTGTTCTTTTCCTCCTCTTCCTGACTGATTCTTCATATTTTCCATCTAAACTATTTTTTTTCCTTTGTCCACAGCACACTGTGTTGCTTGTGCTTGTAATGATTAATTTCACAACTCACACCTAATTTGACCCTAATAACTTTGGCTGCAAAGAAGTAAAATGGACAACTGGTTGTTGATCCAGACAACTTATCACCCCATGAACACAATAAAGGCAGAGCTGTTTATCAACAGGGAGATGCCCATTACTATTTTTACAGGCAGAATGCTGGAGCTCCCTTATCAAGCAGAGAGAGTAAGCATGTACTCCAGGCACGCAGAGGGGAGGCAAACTGCTTTCAGCCTACAAGGCCACACAATATGGGAAGTGGTCGCTTGAAAGAGGAGTGGGAAGAATGACAGATGTTTTGTGCCTGTGCGTTTTTTTAGAGGACACTGGGTCCCTGCCATGGGAACAGGGTGGACAGTAAAGGCAGTGGACTAGATGTGAAGAGTGACAAAGCAAGTCAGCCATGGACAGCCTGTGGGAGGCCAGAGGAAATGCACCATTAGTCAAAGTTGGAGGAAAAATAAAATGCGATGACAACTGGGCCATTCATGTACTTCCCCTTCAAGGACTGACCAGACCCTTCACGACTCAAAAGACTCAAGTATCAGCTTCTTTTTCTCTTCATCCAGGCACAGTCTGAGAAACTCCTTTGTCACTTTTATTAATTCTTATCTTGTTGTTCTTGGCTACACTTCACTGAAGTACAGTGAGGGAGAGTGCTTCAATCAGTAATGCAGATCCAAATGAGCACCCTCTTCTGTTGTTCTTACGTATCAACTCGATAGCTTAAAGCAAACGTGCATCCAACCTATGAACTTGAGAAATATTAGGACTTCCAAAACTAGAAAGCAAGGCAATGAGGTGGTCTCACAAGGATGTTTAAGCCCCAAACACAATCTTATGACAGTCCAAGGTAGCTTTTGTGCTTTGACAGTTTGCTACTTTATGCAAAAAGAGCAAGACCTTAGAGCTCTGAGTAACCACAGTGACAGTGAAGACAGCCTTGCATTTCACAAGCAAACTTCATCTGATACACCATTTCACCGTCACACAAATCCTGAGGCACACTTGTCACCACCCACGAATCTGATGTATTTTGTCATTAAGGAAAGGCAATGCCCTTCAAAAAAAACCCACATAAACACTCACAAATAGCTGATCTCTTATTCTTCAATAGAGATTATGCCACAGCTAAGGAGAAACCTTATTTAGAATTGCCTTCTCTGATGCTGTGGCAATTCCAGATTTGGAAAGCAGAAGAGAGTTAAATGAAAAGGCACGCAGAAAATCCTGAAATGCTCCTTCAGAAATAATAAATACCCTGGACTCTTACCCCACCTAAAGGGAATTCACTCATTAACACAGGGCAGAACGTAACTAAGTAAAATAGAATGAAGTTACTACAGAAAAGCAGACAAGAAAAAAAATTGAGAGGAACACAATTAAAACTCTAATTAAGGACAAGGTCAAAATCTTGACCAAAAACTTGATGGTATCCCAGACAGATGCAGAATGAACAAGACCAGGAATCAATGCAAGCAAAGTGTCAAGAAAAATTCTCCTTATTTTTCCTGCACTTCAAATCTTCCTATTGAATAAATTCTGTGAGAACGAGGCAAAAATCAAAAGGTCTCTCATGATTTAATTAGATCCCAGTCTGATGTAAATTAAATAAATCCTTTGATAATCTGAGAACCAATTCTTAAGACTCCAAACAGCCTGTGTTCTTTAAATTGCCGTGATACTAATTTTCTCTGTTAATCATCTCTGCTTTCTACATTACTGCAATCTGGAATCATTCACCTAAGCTAGCCAAATTTAACAGTGCTATCAGAGTATGAGGGCCCTGCTGCCCACACTGCTATGCTTACCAACATCTTCCTAATTATTTAGAAGTCTTTTCAGTAGAACATTCATCGATTCCATTTCTCTAAGGAAAATGCCTGGGTTTTCTGATGTTTTCAGCTGTGTTTGTACAATTTGCCCTCATGTGAAAATTAATGCACTTCCTCTTCACCCTCTGAGACAAAGAAAGAAAGATTATAGGGATTTAATAAAAATGTCAAAGCTCAAGCCTTTGTCCCCATTTAGCAAAAGCATTTAAATAAAGATTTCTGGGCATCATTAATTGTGTTAGAAACTTCAAGGAACGATACAATTTAAGATAGCTCGAACCCCTGCATAAAGCTAAAAGGTGCTAGACAATCTGCTGCTCTGACACTATGCGAATAAAATCTTGTTTGGTTGCATTCAATTCTGGTTCTGGATGTACACAGTTTAATGATAAATTTGAGCCTTGTCTCACAGGGACATTGCAAAAAAAGGAAAGTATTTATGTATTTTCATGCTTCTTTTTCCCCCCTCCAAGTTTAAAGCCTAAAAGCTGTATTTTTTTCTATTGTCTTCTTCCCCTTGTTATCTTAGAAAATGTTAGCTAAGTATTTTCTTACATTTCTAGAGTTATGCAGTATTTTAAGAGACATAGGCTGAGCAGCTATCCATTGTCCTTTTTAGATTTGTTACCATCTATCCAGTTCAAACTCCTAACACAGTCTTGGGAAAAAGAAGTCCCCTTGCAAAAGATTTAAGAAGAAGAATTGCTGTTCTTCTATTTTCTGCCAAAACAAGGAAGAACAAGCCTGATTCCCACCTTGCTTTATGGTAAGGGTAAGAAGGATAGGAAAATATCCCACAACAGTCCTTCTGGTCTTCATGTTCTCTGGAAGAAAATGGGGGAAGAGGCACAAAAACAGTAATTATGTTTACAGTTCATCTTTTGCAGAGCATTGAGGGTTTCCCTGAATTAATGCATTAATACATCAGATATACTCGATCACAGAATGCTGGGATTTTTGCCTGGAAAAAATTTCCCCCACCCCCTCCTTGGAGATGCTGGTTCTGACAGGCTGCAGCTCCCAATACCTCTATACCTAGCTAACAATGCAAAGCACCTTGTTCAAACAAGACCGGTCTCCATTTCACACAATCCCCCCAGGGAATATTCACTTTTCTCTTCATACTATACCAATCTGACTGATGCAATTGGATTCTGGAAATGTGCCTTACTAGTTTCTATTCCAGATTGCTAGGGATGATGCTAATTTTCCATTGTAGAACTGGAAAATTTTAGGTGTGCTAGGTCTAGTCTGTAAGAAATGACACCAAACAAAGTGGCATATACAATTAACTCATAAACCATGCTTGGAAATGCACGTTACTTAGCAGCGCTCCTTGCAAAGAAAATCTACAGGTAAAATAAGACAACCTTACTCACTCCAGTAGTGCTTGAAAGGAGACATTTTACATCCACATGATGAATGTGGATGCATTGATTAATTTGTGCACTAATTCACCATCCTAATCATTTTCTTCCTAGATCAGTGGTATAATGTTAAGCCTAAGAAAGCCTAGGAGTTCCATTTTATTCTTTAAAGATTTGATCATTTTCTTTTGCTTCCCCATAGCAAACAGAATCCTATTCACATCCCAAACAGAACGTCAGCAGTTGGCATGGTGTTTTTTTTAAGGTACATACAAGATTAAAGACTGAAATCAGATGCAGTGTTGCCAAAGTATTTGCAATATACATGTTTTCATGGCAAGATGATTGACAAGAATTGCAATAAGGTGCTGAAGGGAATATTTCACCTGGCCCATCAAAATTCAATGTAAAGGATTAGAACTAAGAAGAGCTGACAATATTGACTTTGAGTGCCACAACAGAAACATAATTAGCTTTTTGACATGCAGTGGACAGATTTTTTATTTTTTATTTTTAATAGACAGAGTAATTAAACCAAATCTGTTTCATGCTGCCCTAGAAAACAAAAACAAACACTCTACCCCACCCCCTGTCTCCCCAGCACTAAAAAGGTCTGCTCTTCTGTTTCCTCCTTTCCTAGTAAAATTCAGGTTTGGCATTAGAATAAATGCATGCAACTCCAGCCTTTCTCCTGGAAGAACATCAGGAAAACTTTGTGCATAAAACTAAAAAACCTCTCTTAAAAGGGAGCATATAGATCTGAAATAATGAAAAAGTCAATGAATTTTATATAAGTTTACTTATTGCAAAACAAACTGTCTGCACTATGCTTATTAAAGGCATATTTCATTGCCTAATCATATATGTCTATTGTATCTTTCATGTTTTAAATCGTAATAGCAGTCTGTTCCCCAACTGTAATACTGAAAGACATTTTGGCGTATGCTTATATTGATCCTACTTTAACAAAGCACTTGAGACATATGCTTGTAACCCACTGAAATTAACGGCTAAAAATGAGTACATTGATGTCACTGGGATTCAGACAAGCAGCAGTGTAGTTGGGCACAAAGTTGCCGACTTCACAGGATAAGCTTAAGCCTCTGAAGGAGAAGTCTTCAAACTTGAAACTGTACAATGTTTAAATGTTTTGGTTAGAAATACACTTTTTTGCGAGCATGGTTATTCTGATAAAAACATCTATTGTCTGAAGGAATAATAACAACCACAGAAACATTTTTCAGGAGGCGTTCACAGAAAACAGTACATGTTTATTTGAGAAAATGCAAAACTTAATTGTAGACAATAACTTACTGTTAAGAACAAGCTATCATTGGTTGTAAGTGACACAGTATATTCAATTCCCACTTTTATAAACTTACAAAGATTGTCTATACGCTTGTCCGTTATTCTTGTTGGCAGCAAGATTAAAAGGTGTATGAAGATAAAGAGGGAAAAAAAATAAAGAGCAATGCTTACCTCATTCCCTTTTTAGCCAGTGTTCCTAGCTATCCTAATTAGAACCTGCAGTGAAAAAAATCCAGGAAACAGAGCAAAAATAACTTTAAATGCAATTAATTCAATATTTCTTTTTCAATATCAATCCCAGGAAAGATATGTAATGTTAGAACAGCCTGTTTCAGCAGCTCAGCATCACTCAACTTAATGGAAACTTCTCATCAAAAGAAGTGAACATAAAGAAGATTAATTCAATCAATGTAGTTCCCTTCTTTTCTGATAGAAATTTCTCAGAATCTTTAAACACAAGTTGCTAGCATTTCTTAATTAATTTTAAAATATTTTTATCTATCAACAATGCTCACAGCTACTTGATGGCTTTGCTGTAATGTATTTTTCCTCTATATTTTCTAGTCTAAAACCCAAATAGCTAAATATGGAATAGGTTACCCCTGCATAATACTCTGCTCTGTATCTCAGTAAGTCTCCGAGTTACGTCTGGCTGAGTCCTCAGCAGCATGTCAGCACACATGGACTGCAAACATACCTGTTAGATATCATTAGCAGCAATTAACATCAGAGCGTATTTGAAATCATACTTACTTCATTTAGAGTTCTTTTGAATTCAAATTTAAAATAGTTTAGAAGTCGCCCAGCCTGGAATAATGGCTATTCAGTTTATGCATCAGAGAGAGGCAGGTACCAACATTTCCTTATTAATCGCTGAGTCCAGTTTCCTTCACATATACTTCTAACACAAGAAGCAGCATTCAGAGTAAAATATATATATATATATAAAAATAAGCTGAAGCTATGTGCAAAATTAACAACAACAACAAAACATTTACAAAAAAATATGTCCTTTATTAATTTGTTAATTCACAACATAATAAATATCAGATAATACATGAGGGACCCAGCAAGGCTCAGACTTGTCTGCGCCATGGTGTGGTTTGACAAACAAGCCATCATCAGCTGGCATCCTGAAAAAAACCCCTAGAATTATTCTTAACTTTCACACATAATCATTGGTTTGTGGCATACATCAGCCCATCTCAACTGACATCAGTCAGGCTTTTAAAAACAGTTCTTAAGGACCATCCCAGAAAGTTACATAAATAATCCTTCAGGAAAAAAAAGCACAAATCACACTACTTTCCTTATTCTATCTGTTGATTCTGACATTAGGTTTATGTAGGTGTGAATAAACATTTAGTTTTACTTCAGGTGGCAACGCTTTCCATTAAATGTGGAGTAGAATTAGGCTGCAGTACATAATACAGGATCCATTTTCCACATAACAACTGTATAACCAAGAGACTTCTATTAGTTGAAGGATGCTTACAGGCCTCAGTTTCAAACACTGAATATATTCAGGACACGTTTCCTTGAGATCTCTCCACTGGCTGTCCCAAATAATTTTCAATCTTACAGTGAATGAAATTAACTAAACTTTCCATTGATCACTCTGTAGGGACAGACAATTCAGTCTGCTGGATGCATTACTATGAAAGAGGAGAGAAGCCCTTTCATACAAGTGAACACTGATGTTTTCACTCATGGGAGCAAAATGAACTGTAATAAGTAATTACTGGAAAAAAGATCTTGTACACATCACATTACAGTTCAGTCAGAGGTGGGATGTTTCTCAGCAAAATCTCTGCAGACTGAGATCCTCTGCATCACAGCGTTTTGAAATATTAAGTAAAATATCTTTAAAAAAGCTGATTTACTGCAAATACTGCAAATACTTTCACAGCTGGGAAAAACTATTAGGTTTTTGGCCGTATCATTTTCACTGGGCCTCTATGAAAGTAAATAGAAATTTCTGAAGCGCACGTATACATGCATTTACATGCAGATATACAGTTTTGATACCATCTCCTATAAAGAAAGTTGCAATATTCTGGCAGTTTTCTGACTACATTACCACTCAAAGTATTTCTATAGAAGGCTTTCATGATTTTGCAGATGAAAAATTACATCAGCAGATCTGAAAGGGAATAATGCCTTCAGTGAAACTGCATCACCTCTTATTTCATGGATCAGAAACATCAGAAAACTTTGAAGAGAAAGGATTTGGTATTTCTTTTGCTGTTTTTTAAGCCAGAACAAATTCTGAAAACCAGAGTATTGAAGTGTAAACAACAGTGTGATCAGAACTGAATATTTTACCAAGCCTGATCAATTTTTGCCTAACAGTTTCTCTGACAGGTACAATTCTCACAATAAGGAAACATTTCATACTTGAAATAAACCTATCTTTGTCCATGTTGCAGGTTGCAGTAGCAAAAGTCAGAGAAATAAAAACAATAACAAAAGATATACAAAATCATCAGACTACTCTTCCAAAACATGTAACAAGAGAACATAGGACAGCTATGAAAATTTCAAATTACACATGCAAAAACACTTACACAGACTAATTGCAAAAAGGATGCATTTTGTTTTACCTGAAGTTGATCTCTCCCTTTTCTACAAATACAATTCTACTGTAAAGGCTGTAAGAAATTAAGGGACCATGCATATCAAAATGTTGGCAACTGCAACTTGGCTTGAAATTCTACGTGCTTTATATTGTGCCTTTGTCAGGCTACTTACACATATCTAACTTATTTCTTCTGCAAAAGAAGTTTAAACATCAGATTTCTAATGATTCTCACTGCCACAAATTAGCCAGCATCTCCCCCTTGTGGACAGAAGGAAAACTAGTAGAAACTTGCAGTAAGTTAATTATTACTTTGGTCAATACTCAAAAAAAAAAAAAAAAAAAAAAAAAGTTTGCAGATAATTACATATTACATTAAAAAAAAAAAAAAGGAAAAAAAAAGGGGTGACTGCATAGCTTTTAGGGATCTTCTGGGAACTTGCCTCTACAAGCACAAAGTCTTAATGTTCAGCATTAGGATTGGTAATGAACCATCCAAAAACTTCAGAGAAAGCACCACACCAAAATTCTAAGGAAAGCCCTGCCTGATGCCTGGTATCTGTATGAATACAGTGCAAGACACTTCTGATGACAGTCAACAATGCCAACACAGAAACTCAAATGGCAACTATTTAAGTTTAAGAAGGCCTAAGATGTTGGTGACTTTTTATATATTTTTGTACATAAAGCTCCCAGGAAGAAAAAGAGCCATATGCACTTTCACAGAGAGGGATTTGTTACAGTGTGAACTGCAAAAGTACGGGGGGAATGAGAAAGGTTCCTGGAACTCAAACTATTAAAGCTATTTCAACTCCAAGTGCCCCTTTTCTTTTCAGATATATTTTGTGCTTTTTTCCCCTCCTTTCCAGGGATGGTATTTAACCTCAGCAACCTGTTACTGTTGCATCCAGGCCGGAACGTTTTGTAATATGCAACTTGGTAATTTCCTCAGCACAGGTAGGGTGAATGCCTATTGTCTTCATTAGCTGAGGGTACGTAGCACCACACCTACCAAAAGAAAAAAGGAAAGACCCAGGAAGTCAGACATTATTCACTCGAAGCAGATAGAATTTCCTAAAACATCAAACTAATCCTGCACTTATCTATTTTATCAGGTGGAGGAAGCTGCATTTATTCTTCAGTATTGTCTGTTATTTCTCAGACACTTCCACAGCAAAATTCAAACACCCAGCTTAATTACACTGTTAGGCACAAAAGAATTGTCATAAGAGCTGAGACAGAGAGAATTAGGTAATTTATCCCAAGTCACAACTGAGCCTACAGGAAAAAAAAGCAAACAAACGAAAAAAAAAAAAAAACAGGAAAAAACTGCAGCCTTCAGCTTTTTTTTGTACATACATGTGTTTCAGCAACTCCAGATGGAAACACATGCACACACACAAAGGAAGATAATCTTAATTAGGACTGCAGGCAAGAATCTGCTGAAGGAAGCAATACCAGCATATTCTTCCACAATCTTTAGAAAGTCTACTGCTTGCACCGAAATCACCAATGTTGTAAACAGGGGAAAAAATTCCCTCATTTGAGAGAAAAAAAAAAAAAAAAAAGTTGAGCTAAAAATCCCACTAGCTTAATCTCTTGTCCAATAACATTCTGAGATTTGATCACTGTCCTTTGAGCTGCTATTCCTGGCAGGTCACGCTGTAAAAATAGCTGAAATAGGCCTAAACATAAGAATTGTTTCAAATTCTCTATGGAATAGCATTCTATCTCTGCACAAAATATAACAAAAAGAGCTACAGAAGGCTCCTGGTGTCCCACCTACATAACCCAGGGAAGCACTCAAAGCAAAAACCACTGCTGAGCACAGGTATTAATTGGAGCTCTAAGTGGAGACACTGGGAGACAACAAAAAAATCAGACTGGAGGGACTGAAGAAAGAACTAATATTTGACAATGGAGAACAGCAGGTTTTAGAGTGGGAGCTGCACATTGAAAACTCTGGATTTATGAAATACAATAGAAAACAATACAAGGATCTGACCTGCTGAAAACCTCTTACTGTGGCTAAAGTTTTAATTTCCCTCAGGCAAGGCAGCAAAGCACTCCAGTTTCATATGCTGCTTTTTCACTGGTTATTTTGGATAAAACTTCAAAACAACAACATCCTAAAAAATGTAGTTCTAGAATCTATACCACTGGCAATTAATGGACTACAAACACATGTTGAAAATGTGTACTGAGGGTATACTGCAATCAGTGATTTCCAAGATACTCCTTATGTGATATTGAGGTCCTGCCTTCTTAATCATTCTGCATTTAATTTATGCTAGTAAAGCTAAAACTGCAAAAGAATGGTGATGATATCTAGAACAATAGGTTAACACCCTAATTGGGAGGACATTTCTTGCAACACAAATTACTTTTAAGTTTTTGAAGTACTGTAATTTAGCAATGGAATAATTTAGAAATCAATATTTCTGACACTGTGAGCAAGCAGTAAAGAAAGCAGATGAAAAACAAGCAAGTCTATCACACAAGTGAGACAGCAGAAACACTCTGTTTAATCTGAGAGGACCTAGAATCATTTCTTACACTTTTGAAGGGGCGACAAAGAAAATACAAGTTAGGGGAAATGCACTACTATTCAAATCTGAATAAACACAGAAACAAAAGCTTTACCTACTTGAGTAAATTCATTATTGCAATAATCTGACAGCTCCTTCTCCCAACATCCTACAGATACTGCTTCCTTACCTAAACATAGTGTTTAGTTTATACCTAGAAGCTTAAAATTCATGCAAGTCCTTGCTGAGCTTTTAAGGAGCAATGGCTGTGCCCATTTAAACATGAGATTAGAAAAGGAAATGATTATCAGGTGAAAGAAGGTTTTCTATGGAAAGCACAAACACCCTTCTAAAAGGACTTGCAAAACAATATAGTGATTTCCTATCCTGTGCACAGAATGCAAAGGCAGCTTCACTCTGAGAAAACTAAGATTGGTAATGAAATTATTTCTTTTGTTTTAATGATATCAAGCCAACAGTATATTTTCCTCAGTTGTTTCTTAACTATATCCAAGTATTACAATAACTAAATCCAGTATATCTTAATGAAAAACTGCAGTATTTTTAGTAAAAATATGTGCAATACTACATAAAAGTAACAAAAAGCAACAAAAAGCATGGATTCTTTATAGCGTTGCCAAAAATAGGCAGCTATCTTTTATAATCTTACAATAACTTTAAAAGCAGGCTTTAGAAGCTAGAGACATTCTTTTGTACTTACTTGATTCCAAGAGCAAATCCTTGAATAACTTCCCCAGCATTTGGTCCAATGAAATGAAGGCCGAGGATTCGTTGCTCTCTCTCTCGTAAGCACACCATCTGAAAACAATACATTACATAGCAATCTTTTCTTAGAACATCTAAAGATAAGGCATGAAGCTGAATTAAATGAAACTGCAGTGCCCCAAGATCCTAGTTCAGCTGTCAAATCCCACTGTGCCAAGAACTTACACACTTGCTTAAATCTTACTGACTTCAATAGACCTCACGCTTGTCCTTGAGCACTTTCCTGAATCAAAGCTTTATTACTGTATTTCTTTCAGACTTCAGGGAGCCACTGACCACAGTTTGTTATATACTGAATACCTTCTTGTTTGTTGTTTGCATAACATCTTAAAATGACCTTCATTAGTCTGACTGCTAGACTAGACACATTTTGACACTGAAATGACACCTTAGCAATTCTCCAAGTTTTTGCAGGTACTCTTGGCACCTAATCAGCAGTATTTCCAAAGACTACTACCAATTATGGTATATTTTGTGACTCTGTAATTCCTTACACTTACAAAAGCCTGTTTGGTGAGATCCATTTCCACATGAGCCATATAACCTAAGCAGGAGTCTTGAAAGCAATCAACAATAAAAGGTAACTAAGTATATGTGAGGGCCTGAGTGAATGCACACTTCATTTCTATTAGAGCACTTATGGAAAACTTCTCTGCTTTGTTTTCATGACTAAAACAGAACAGTTCTGTAAGCCTTTTTTTTTTTTTTTTTGGCAGCAGTGTACTTTCCCAAGAGAAGGATACTCAAATAACAACTAATAATACATAGTATAGTACAGGACAATAACTAGTTAAGAACTTTGCTGAGGGAAGCAGAGATAGACCTCTATGGAATCTTGAATATTTCCTTGAACCTTAACAGAAGCACGTAGATGGTACCAATCAGTAGAAAGCCACCTCTGAGAAATGCTATTATCTGCAAAACACTTTCAAGATGCAACGGGGTATAAAATGAATACTAAATGTTTTAAAGATACTTCAGCAAAACAGACTCACCAAGAAAAGATCTCAACCATCTCAGGGTTTTCTTTTCCCCACCAAATACACCCTCTTAAAGTTGGTTGTATTGTGAATCTTGTGTTAAGTTAAAAGCAAGTTAAAAGCTCACAACACTCACTTTCATATAACACTGAGCTGCATCTCTTTCAGCCACTGTGAACTCTAGAGGTTTATAATAAGCATGGAATACCTGGTGTGGAAAAAAATAACATTTGTGTTAGAATGCACTACTATATTAAAAAATGCTCTTGTATATAATAATCCTTAATATTACTACACATATATAAAGATATGAAAAAAAAAACATTCACTCATTCATTACTATGAACAAAAATAGGGAGAGCACAGTTTAACTCAAAACTTTCATCTAATGGTTCTTGAAGGAGAAAAAAATCCTGAAAAAACCCCACAGAACATGTTACTCAAATTGATGCCACAAATTCAAAATGACATTTGTTTTGCTTCTTCACGTTTCTCCCAATAGTTTAAGTAATAACTTGTTTGTTCTGAATAATGAAATCCAAGAAGCTTTCCATGTTTGTTTCTATGTATACCACAAGACAACTTAAACTAATTTTTACAGTTTGAATAGAAAAATTTTATTTTCTTTCATGATTTTGCCTGGGAATCCAAGCAAATCTATCAGCTGAACTTCCTCTCCAATACGCATACAACATCAACATCCCATGCCCATATGCCTGCCTTAAACAGGCAATTTTATTTTACACTAATTTCTTTACTTCTAAAAGGCACCAATATCCAGAAATTCAGATAACAATTCTAGAACAGTTGTTGAAGTATAAGCTATATTTCAGAACCATAAAAACTCAGAACTGATAACTGACTGAACATGGAGTACTGCACTTTTTATTTCCGTAGTTTATTGAGTCTTAAACTGACAGCCTTTTTGATGAGTGAATAAAGGTAACCTTTTCAAGGGTGACTTGTTTGAATTTTCTCTGATTATATAGTGATTGTGAATTTCTTCCTCATAAGTACCTTAATGTCATCCCTCCTATCAGAAGGATGTGAATATATGTTATAATAGATTTCTTCTTCAACAAGCAGTGCCCAGGCATATCAGATCAAATTATTTCAGCCACAAAGAAAACACTGAAGCTTGCGTGAATATTTCCATGGACATCCCAAAAATCTAAAGAACCTGATCAGTAATTCTGACAATTAAAGGCAATACAACTGTATGTAATATATATTGTTATGCAATATAATTTATTAAAATGGCAGCTAGTTTGAAGCTGTCAGACTATTAATAATTTTAAGCCCACGAGGTAATAGTTTCCATTGTGACATGCTGCAGTACTTTTGAAGTCTGAGCTCTTTTGAAGAACTCTTTCCTAGCTGCAAATACAGTATTTTGGGGACCAAAAATGTCAGTCCAATACCACAGTCAAACTTTCATCTTTTCAAAGTGCAACTCTGACACCAACTATAAATAAAAATGTTTTCATACCTCAACATTATCCGATCCATAACACTGCACAGCCTTTTCTTCTGACAGTCCAACACAACCATATTCCAAGGGAGTGAAAACTGTAGTAGGTACCTGCTTGTGAGGAAACAGAATGTGTTACTGTGAACCACATGAAGGAGCTGCAGGGTAGATGTGACTTCAGGGGAAGATAGCTCCATCACACATATCTGCTTTGGATACTGTTAAAACTAGACTCCAAATGGAAAAACACAATTTATTTAAATATTCTTTTCTTTTCTTTTTAATAGAGAAATATTTGGTTTTATTACTGAAAGAAGAAATGACAACTCACATTGTCATAGTCCATCAGTTCTGAAGAGTGGCCAAAAAGACGCCGAGCCAGCAGTTTCCCTGCAGCTATTGCTGTGGGTGTCAGTTCAGGACGGCCCTGAGAAAAAGAGCACAAAACTTGGTTTTAACTAAGAGAGAAGTGGCATCCAAGGACTTCTCCTGGGACAATGGGCAAAGAAAAGCCAAATCTTTGGAATTCCAGTCCAGCAGCTAGCGCTCCAAATGGATAAGGCAGTAATAATTTCTGTTCAAACACACTTTTAAGTCGCTGAGCTTAGTATCTGTCTTGATGGGGAACAAACGCAGTCAATGTATAAAAAAACACCTTACATCTTATGTCATTCCCTGAAAAGCAGAGGATATTCACATAAGAAAGGGTGTAATGGATGGTTCATTCCATAGTAACTCAGTAAGTTTTCTGAATGGCATTTTTAGAGCAGAAAAAAATAGTATAAAGAAATATTATTTTCAAACCCATTTGTAAGTTGTCTGACATATTTTTACAGAAAAGAGAATCAATAGGTGCAAACTTTGCTATTAATAATGTTAATAATGTCTAAAAAACTTCATAAATCTAGTTAAAAAAAAAAGCTTACTTAAGTGCATCCAAGACTGTATCATCAGGATGCTGTCTGAGATTAGGAAAGAAGTCAGAAATCTAGAAGGAAAGATGTGGAAACAAGAAAGCCATAACTGATGAACTACACTTTTGTGGGACAGTGTAGAATGCTTTACAGAAACTGAGATTTTGCATCACACAGGTTCTATCTAGACCCAACTCTTGTCATATTCCTGCAAAGCTCCATCTGGGGGTGGCAGTCATTCTGCAAGTCCTTGAAAACAGTCTTCAGCAGAAAATAAGGATTTCCCACCACACACACTGGAGTTTTTCAAATGTCTCTCCATTATCCTAACAGATTTTGAACATTTACTGAAATTCATCCTCTTTCATAGCTTCTTTCCTGTATGTTGCTACACAGGTTCTGTACATACTGTTAGCTCCCATTTATCTCATTACATGCACCATATCAGTTATCTGCATATTACTATGAATTTATGTTTTTCTCTATACTAATATCCTCCTCATAAAACTTCCATTGCAAAAAATAAACTGAAACAACACTTTGTCTAACCTGTTAACAGATACTACTGTTTGTTTCATTTACAAAGACAAACCAATTTTTCCCCATAGCCCATGACAAATCACAAAACTGAAAGTATATCCCTTTTTCCCCCTAAGATCCATCAAGTCGTGTTTTTTCAAAACCAGCATTTTGACTTTCAAGGCTGTAAATGTCATTTACCAGATGAAATTTGCCATTTGTTTTTTCTTACACACATTTGCCTGAAACATGGCTGCCAATCATTTCTGCAGCAGGAAATACAGATGTTGTTTTGGCATTCCAGAAAAGAATAGAAGATTGGAACTAAAGATAAAATTGTGAAAGCACTGCTATGCATTCCATAAAACCCAACTAATTACTAAAACATCCATGCAGATAAAGCCCTATTTCTCATAAACAATAGCTTAAAGACCTTCCCTGGTAAATATTTGAAATGAACATTCACTTTGCAGTCATGTGTAGAACTACCCTGATGATTATTATGGATACAGATTGTTCATAAGAATCCTCCAGTGCATTATACATTTAAACGAGATGGCTCCTAAGAGAGTTTAGTAAGCTTTGATGTACTGTGCATTTGTTCTAACACGGCTCTTTCTTTCAGTCTAATTTCTATTCAAAGCAACATACTGTAGATCTTCTCTACACATCTTTGTTATAACACCCTTTGAAATACAACAGATGTATATTGCAGTGTATATACTCCTATATATCTCCTACTAAGATAATTTCTTTTACTGTGTGTCATGCTTTTCAACAAGAATACCTCTGGAGGATGGATATTAACAGACAGGGCTTATATCAGCATTGAAAAAAAAAACTTTCAAATTAAAATTCCAGCCTGGTAATCTTCATCCTGATTTTATTTTACTGGCGATAAATATACCTAAATGCAGTTTTACTCATCAGTTGAAAACCTCATTTTGCTGGAGCCTGAAAAACTTTTTTTTACTGATAGACAAACTGACTGACCCTCTGGAGTTTTCTTTTCCTCCCTTTCTCCAAATGAACAGCTTGCATAACATTAGAATTCTGCTTTTCATACAAGGGTGCAACAGGACACCCATGCACACTTAGTTTCCC
Source organism: Tragopan temminckii (assembly GCA_028571105.1). Taxonomy (NCBI): domain Eukaryota; kingdom Metazoa; phylum Chordata; class Aves; order Galliformes; family Phasianidae; genus Tragopan; species Tragopan temminckii. The sequence goes on from JAOWBP010004343.1 coordinate 1,007,514, forward strand.
ATTTATGCCAGATGGGTATGATTCCCAAATGAAAACACTCAGCCTGACCATATCAGGAAGCTCCCGTTTTCCATCTCACTCCCGTTCCAATCAGTGAACTGAATTTAAAAAACAGATCTTACTATGTGGTAGCAAGCTAGTAACTATTCAGTGTGGCCTAGTAAAGGGTGAGGGAGGAGGGGCCGAGAGCTACTCACAAAAGTATAAGCAATAACACGTCATGGTAGCAAAGACAATCTGACAGGTAGAGAGAAAAACAGCAAAAAAATCCTGACCAGGGACACCAGAGACAAAATCCTATTTTTTATCAACAATATTAGGGGTCACTGATATTCATTGACTTGGTAGAAGCTTCCCCTTCCTGCCCCTTGAAAAGTCTCACCCATATAGTATCACACACCAAGCTCTGCAGCTTTAGTGTTTCTTAAAGAGAACCAAGTGTGTCCTGCCAAGCTGCGCACCAACGCCAAACCTGGGAACTTTGCTTCACTGATGATTCCCATGCCAATTACAATTATTATCTAAATTCATTTTGCTTAAAAAAGAAAGGAAAAAGGGAAAAAAAAAAAACAAAAAGAGTATTTGTGTATTCAAACAAAAGCAGTGCATTGCTCATTGAGTGAAATTACGTGGCTCGCATTGTAATGGCATCAGATAAGAACTCCTGTCTCTAAACTCTATAAATGTATGAGTACTAGGCTGCAATTTCTTTAATTTCCTATATTTAGTCCATACTTAGATACAAGCTTAAAACACTATTTCTACAGCAAACTGATTTGATCAGTGCTTCCCATCTGTACACTGGACACAGTACAGAACTGTGTTGCTGTTCTTAATACATTCAGAAGTGCATATTACATAACTCCCATTCAAAAATCTGCACTAATAAGGACAAAAACAAGAAAAGGAAATCCAAGTTTTAACAACAAAATTAAAATGACAAATAAATGAAGACCTGATTTTATAGATCCACAGTAGGGAAGATGAGAGCATCCTGCCTCCAACTTTCTATTTCTTGCTTAACTAAATCCTCATAGGGCAGAAGACAAAAAGCACCCGAAAGGAAATGACTTGCCTAAAATAACATGTCAGACTGGCTGCAAAAATGAGCAACAGAATCTAAGGCCTTGCCAACATTGCTTCTAACAACTGCTTCTTGGACAAAATTAAAAAGAATAGTTTAGAAAGCAGGAGGCCTAATCAAGACATGCATCAGGGACACAAAGAGGAGTTTTCACACAATTTAAAAGGAAATGGTGAGTTATTTGCATGAAGATGGAGATTGACAGGAAGAAACACATGCCTGCATACAGGAAAAGAGGTCAGGAATGACCAATAGATTTATTTCAGTGTCTCTAACTGTAGACAGCGTCCAGTCACGGATAGGCATGCTATTCCAAGACCTGCTTCATCTCTTCAAAAACTCAGAAGCACCTGCAGGATTTATACATGGCAGAATGAGGAATGTTTAAAAGATATCTCAAATTATACTATATATGGTGTTTGGATATCACTATGGTATTTAGATTTCAGACGTTCATAAAGATGAAGAGTCTTCATCTATCAGGAACAGCCTTGATGGGAATGGATGTGCTAGTTTCCATTAAGTTCAATGACAAGAAAGAAAATTCTGTATCTTGCAATGCCCAGTTTTTATATTCTACATTACTGCTTAAGTTCTTCAGGAATGTCAAGCCGATGAAAACATCCTCCTGTAACTGTACAGTTCAGAATGAACCCATATGTTATGTTTTATCAAGATAACATATTTGAAGATGTCCAGATTAGCGGAGATATTCTGAGTTCTTTTGTGAAATAAAAACAGAGGGATTAAAAGCATTTGAGTGCACTTTGATTAGGAAGGACATTCTCATCACAGTTAACTGTAGATTAACAACAGCACTAGATTAAAGCCACAAAATTCTGGTTTTATGCCTATAGCAAGAAATTGTTTTGCTGAAGTTAATGTCTCCTTTTTTAAAAAAAAAAGTAACAAAAATACTCATATTTACTTGGCCAAAACATTCACAAATCATATGAATCATTTAACAGAAGTCAAATGCCTTCAGTATTTGGAGAAATGCTGTTTATTTTTTCTTTCCTTGCTTCAGAGGTATATATTTTTGTCAGCAGCATTTTAGGTCAGAATGCAGAAATACTATCATAGGATAAACCTCCACAGAATTGTGGTCATTCCACGAAAGTGTATTCAGCTCCAGAAGGTAAGAAATACTTTCACTCAGCATTCACAGGGAGCATGAAGTCGTACATCTGAAGGGACACAAACATTAGAAAGATAATTAAAGTGATAAAGACATTATTATTAGCCTCTGACCAATGATATGTTCCCTGATAAACATCAGTAATAATCACTAATGCTGAGGTGCTTCACGAGATCCATGTGAAGGAAATTACTCAATCAGGTGCCAAGCATGAACAGTACAGCTGCACAAAATGAAAAAGAGCAAAACATTAAGATATATGCTAGAGCATGACGACATCTGGGGACAAGCTATTAGTCAGGAACAAAGCTGGCTTCCTGTTATTGTAACACAGTTTATGTAGACTCAGTACCTCTGTTATGTCTCCGATTGCATAAATGTGAGGAACAGAAGTAGCTTCGCTGGCATCAACAATGATCTTTCCAGTTTCAGAATTAGTTTTCACTCCAACAGTCTCCAAATTGAGAGTTTCAATGTCAGGGACCCGGCCTAAAGAAAAAAATAAATATTTAAGTAAAAACTATTGGAAAACTTTAGTAGTGTTAATCTAAAATGTCAGCGTTCTTCACTGCGGAGTTTCAAGATCTTCATTCTGTTTGATAGTCCAAGCAGAAAGAAGACAAACCACATCTAATACTGAAAAAGCCATAAAAATATGCAGGACATCATCCACTGCTAAAAAAGCTGAAGTCAAATGGTTTAAAATTTATTGTGCATCCTAAATTTATCTTACTAATGTAGAATGAACGTATACACATAATGATGCAACTTCTACACCAAAAATTTCCAACAAACAGTAACTGAATGGCACTCAATACTAACAAACAGCCTTGTGGATTCATTCCTACCAAACATTCCTCTTTTAAAAATACTTACTTTTTAAAACTTTTTTTAGTCCCCTCAGCCTGGACAATAAAGTTTATCAACTCTGCTCTCAACCTCCTTGTGTTGAGCCATTTAATATTTGGCTCAAACTCTGTAAAATTATCCTGTAGAATTTAAAACTAAGTTTTAATGGATTTAAAAGCAAATGAGGCAAATTATACTGAGCCTAGATGTTATTAGTTTCCTCTTCCAAAGATTTCAAATTATATCTCTTCCATATGATTCTTCTCTCTCTAAATTATGTAGGTCATTCCAAAAGTAAAGCCTTCTATTTATTTCCACATAAACTACAACAGATACAAAGAGCAAAATTCGATCAAAAAAAAAAAATCGCAGCTACCAAACACTATTTTTCAACACAATCACCACCATTAGCTATGCATTTTCACTAGCAATGAACAAGAGCTGCACGCAGCACTTGTAAACATCTGCATCGGTATAGGTGCAGATGTTTGTTCTGCATGGAGCAGTTCAGTGACACACCTTTGCTCCATGCACACTCCCATGTCAGACGCCATTCTGTCAGAGTGCTGCTCTGCTGCCATCTGTCACACAGCAACAAAACATAACGGGACATTGGTGGGAAGCTTCAACCTCTGCTGCCATGCCACCAACAGCCACCTCTGATGTCATGGCCAGCATAATGAAACAGGAGGCATTATTTTTGGAGCAGCCCTTGTATGATCAATCTATCATGACCCAATTTTTTGGGGGGAATGAAGTAACAATGCAATTCTCAAGTGCATTCATCAGCAAGCCTACATGTAAGTTTTCTCCCACCTGAAACACACTGATTTCAACAGCACAGTTAACACTTCAGCTTTCATGGTCTTTGAATTCCACAAACCCACATAAGGTCACCTTTTGAAAGCTCAGAATACAGCCATTAACTTCTGCTACCAGGACAGCACGCCAGTTTTTCTTTCTCACTGACTGCAGGGACTGCCAATCTCAAAGTAATTAACAACTCCGTCATAGTCTGTACTCTCAGCACCCAGACAGGCTGCCATGTTAATTGCATGACTGCAGAAAAAACATTTTCTCAGAGACCTCTCAAAGCCCAAAGACACTCAACTGTGAGCTAGCTGCTGCTACAGCACATACACTTGTAATTAAAAACACATAAGAAACTACAGATAAAGAGTCCTTTCCTCAGCACCCACCACAGTCTCACCTCCAGCAATGGCTGACACAGGGCACAGTAGCAGCCATTCAAGTAGGATTCCATAGGATATTTAGAGAGAGAATAGGATTAATATTAAAGATTATAATACAAAAACATTCACCTATAGAAAAACTTACTGAAAATTAATACCTCAAAAAAAAAAAAAGCAAACAGTTCCACATAAATAAGCGTGAGAATTCTGCAAGGTCAAATTAATAGCTCATTAATATTCTGTACAAATTGCACAAGCATCAAACTTTACAGTAGTAATGTCATAGCTCACACTAGAAAACATATCCCTATGAGTATCTCATGCAGAACCATCTGCTCTGCAAATGCCCGATGCTGTCTCTTTGCTAGACCTCCTTGGGATTTACCTAACAACAGAATCCCTTTCCCTGTCTGTCACTATAACCCAGACACACTGGAGAGCTCAGCTCACATCCTTTACCTCCACTGCAGTCAGGGCAACAGAGGCCCCAGGGAGGCTGAGCCCGCAGAGAACAGCTCCTGCCTCCACAGCATGCACTGCTGCTGCTCTGAGTGTGCACAGCAAGAGCTCCCAGGGGAACAGCTGCACTTCAGACACACACACAGGTATGCCCTTAAGTGCCAAGGAAAGGTGGGCTCTTATAAGCTGCCACCTGGCAGTCCCTGGAGAAGAGCTGCTGGTGTTGGATCCACGATGCAGAACAACATCCAAAAGCCAGCGGTGCTGGGCTGAGCACGAGCTGTGCAGGAAAGGTCTGAGAGCGCCGGCATATCGACTGCATGGCTCCTGCTGCACCCAGAGCTGGAGGGCAGAACCCTGCATGCAGCACCCCTCGCACTACAGAGGAAGCACCCAGATAAAGGACTCAGAACAGGTTGTATGACAGTCTCTTTTGGCCTTTGAAATGAATCCCCTCATAGTTTTGGGGGGAACATTCACCTCTGGTGTGTTCACCAAGAGAAGCCTGCTTTCCCCAAGACCTGCTTCTGAATACATTCCACAAGTCTATTAAATGAGAAAGCCATTTTAAAAACAAGAACAGTATCTTTCTCATATCACACTGCAAAGGGTGACAGAAAGCTTCCCAGTGTGTTTGCCATAAATACAATGGACTCAAAAGAGCAATTCTAGGAACAAGACATGAAGTTACTGCCTGCGTTACTCTAAGGGCACAGGATGGAAAGCAACTGCAGAATAGAACACACACCTCAGCCAGAGATTTGAAAACCTTTACACGATGATTCCTCCTCAAATTCTTGCAGCCTGGCCTGTAGGCAGGACTGGGGAGAGAGGATGTGCAAGGATGATTAAATATATGCTTTCCCTGGGAAAACAAAACAGAAGACTCCTAAGTAAATGTTAAATGAAAGCAAATATCTTCCAGCAGAGAAACACATCAGACTAGGAATCTAGTCAGTATCAGAGAGTATAGAAAACTGTGGGAAATGTGTGAGAAATCTGTTCATACTTTAGTAAGGTTACCATTAACACCAAATAGTCTTCTTAATGACATGCAAGTCTGAATGTAGCAGTTACATCTTCAGAGCAGAGCTGGTGTTCACCTCCAGGATAGGTGAGCCACTGCTACTATCAGTGCACCAAAATTATCCTCAAAAGAAAAGATATAAAAGTAATCACATACAGGGTGCTTCATTTGCAGGATTTGGGTGTGAATCATGATGCACTGTCCCACTCTGCTCTCTAAAAACCCAAAAGCTAGCACTGAGCTTCTGTTTTCCTCTTAAAAAAAACAACAAAAAACCAAAACACAACAAAGAGAAACCTCAAAATACAAACACAGGAGAGACTTTTTTTCTCTGAGCACTTAAAGCTGTATTCCTGACTGCAGTGCTGTGTGAGGCTGGGCTGTCCCACTGCGCTGCAGACGGAGCTGAAAGCCAAAGGTTACAGCACTACTAATGCTTACCATCGCTCCACAGATCAGCGGGAGTAAAAAGCACTTTGTTTAGAAACCCAGCTGGGGACGAAGACAACAGGTTGAGGACCACAGGGACTTTGTCTTTTACATAAATAGAAAGCTAAAATGAAATTTTTTTAAGATATCTTTCTAGTAGGATTACCAGCTTTCCCTGGAAGAAGCACAGAGACGCGGACAATCTGCAGCTGGTTGGCGATAAGCACTTCAGCAGCCTCTCTGCGCACACTACAGGGCCTCAGCCCAAATTAATCTTACTTTTTACAACTGTAAACAGTCTTTTAATAGTGATTTTTCTACTGCTAAGCCCAGAAGTAACGCTGGCTCCACTGCACACCTGAGCACTGTTGCAGGAGATGAGGACATCCACAGTCACTACCCTGAGGTGCAAACCACTGGCGGGTTAAGGAGCAGCACTGCACCAGCTGGCACAGCACACACCTTGCTAAGGCTCCAGTATCGACCTCACTTCAGATGCCTCAGCCGGGCACTGACATCTCTACTTCAGCTGGTAAAAGAACGTAAGGTTTTCACAGGTCTCATTTAAACATTTTACTTGTCATGTCCATCTACCTCGGCAGCCCAAACCCTTGCTTTAAAAACACCCTTCCACACACACGCTCTGCTTCACTAGTAAGAATTTTTTATTTGGATGTCAGCCAAAAGAGATCGATTAGTAACAGCTGCAGCAAACATACACTACATCGAGTGCATTTCGAGTTACTGGGTGTCCCAAAGGGGGAATAGAGCCGTTTAAAACCATTCCATCATTTCATGCAGAAATACAATAAATTCCATACTTCAGTTCACATGAAATACCAAAAAGTTTAATTGGTTTTAAGTTCATTGTGCTGAAAATAAGAGAGAAAAAGCAAGAAGCTGCCTGTGACATAAAGATAGCCTAATCCAGGCCTCACTGCTGACCTATACAACACAATGGAGTTTGGCAGCAGACAGCTGAATCAGACATCAAGCAAAGCATACAGTAAAGAAAGAGGAGGACAAAGTCCAAACAAAATGAGCAGAAGAAAAAGATGGGGGGGGTCTGATGGTGATCTCACTGGATATTTATGATCTATTTAAATATCTACTCACCAGCCAGACCCAAGTCAGTGCAGCAGCTCTCACTGCCTTGCATTTAAACCCCTTCCAACTACGTGAATAGAGAGACTGGCTTTGTTCAACTGCCCACATGTCTATAAAAGCCACTCTTGAAAACTGACTTCACAAGCAAGTGCTGTCATCCAAGAGAACATCCGTATGGAGCAACAGGTCTAAGGCATGCTGTCATGACCCAGAATCACGTCAGAGTTGTTTCTAAGATGCTCTCACAATAAGCAAGGGCTTGTCACAGCTGAACAAGATACAGATGTGTAGCCTATCTTCTGTTATTTGTGGCTTTATACATCCAAGATATCATGTAATGATGTAATGGCATTTTAGTTAAATGCTGCTGACTGGTTACTTCCATCATGACCTCCTCGGAGGGCCTTCACTTGCTCTCCTGTAATGCAAAACCACACAGAAACGCACTATGGGAGAATTCCACAATACCCAGCAGCTACTTAGGCTTCAAATTATTCCAGACCCTGCTTGGAAGAAAGGTTCCTCTTGCTTTATCATACATGTTTACTGCAATGTTTAAAGAATCTCAAAAATGAGACAGTATGTATCTAATGAAGGATCACAGCTTGCGCACCTTCCAAAGCAAACTATGGCCTCTGCACTGACTGCAGTGAGCTTTGTTCCCATCTCTTCACCCCACCACAGCAACAGACATTTCTGTAGGTTTCCTACATTGGCAGCCCAGGGGGAAGGAACCTACATTCATTCCTAAGGAATGACAGAAGGCAATAAGCAAGTGCACAACCTTGAATTTATACTTCAGATTTTATTGTAAAGCATTAAGGTTGCATGTAAGTAGGTTATGTCTCTGCTGCTAAAATCTATGCATAATTTATTTATATTACAAGCTAAACATCAGGAACTGTCAGGAGGAACCCTAACAGCTCCTTACTAGCACGAATTAAACACTCTGCTCAGCATATAAGCCCCAGGACAGCCATATGCTGTGATCCTGCACAGTATCAGTAAGCTAATTAAGAAACCGCCTTCGCTTGCTCCTCTGTACCGAGAGGTGTGGGTTTGGAATTCGAGTTGTTTTTTTCCAGTCTGTGTTGGGCAGATAAGCTTCTCCTCTTCTGTGCAGAAAAATGAAGATTCACGGGCAAATTTTTGTTCCTTTTTTTTTTTTTAAATCTCTTTGATAACTATTCTTTTGCTGAAATCCCAGTTCTAAAGTACCTACGCTACAGAACACTAACAGCCCCGTGAGCTCCAGCAGGCGCCCAGAGGCTGCACCCACGTGTGACAGACACCAGCACAGCAGGCATGGGGGGCAGGCAGAGACATGGCAGCGTCTGTCCCATCCCTCTGGTGGGGAGGCTCTGCCAGGTCCTGAGAAGGCCTCCAGGTACCAAGGAAGAGCGGCCCGGCACGAGGCATTGCCCTGCTCACTGCTCCTAAGAACCAGGCTGCCTCCCCAGTGCTGTCCCTGGCAGGCCAAGGCAGCCCCAGGAGGAGCTGCATGCAGGCAGGGCACAGCTGCTGCAGCTGCCACCACATCTGCATCACATCAGCGGGATTTACACGTGGACAGTGCTTAAAGGTGGTTCACTTGGAAAGCTCTAATTCCCAAGCACTTCTCCTCACAGAAAAGCTATACATTAACCATTAAGAAAGGAGGGCATAGGATCTGGCAATGACATATCCTTTTTGCCCCCAAGTCCATGCAGAGGCCTGGGGAGGCAGCTGTGGGCCCAGCAACGCCTGCCCTGGGCACAACTCAGCTGAATCACACCGGGCCCCTGACCGATGGCACTGGGAGGTGAGTTCAAAGAGAGCAGAATGCAGCACTGGGGGATTCTTATTTCCCACCCAGCAGAGACAAGTTTAAATAAAGAATTGAACGGATCACAATTCCAAAGCATCTTGCACCAAATGCATTCTTCACCTCTTGGGTGTCTATTAGTAAACATCAAACAACATGGAAGCACAGAAATCCAAACCCAGTTTCTGTTCACAATTCCTGAGAATTAAAAAAAAAAAAAAGTACAAGATGTACACGCACATACATCCATCCTCTTCAGAAAAGCCTCAAAGCCTCCTCATACAAAACACTACATTCAATATATTAATGACTTACCATCAAGCACCTGTGGCCCTATTTCCCCTGAAGTAAAATTAACGTAATGAGAAACCACACACTCACACATTATTTCCCACATTGGAGAGATGATTTTTATTTTTGGCTCCCAATCTACTGATTCCTTATTTCATGTCAGCAAACATTGTTTCACACTTGCCATAACTCTCAGCTTTTGTTTTCACAGAACAGCATTTTCATTTATGCCTACTGGAGGTTTTCATTCCCTGTTACAATCCCTAGGACCAACCACCTGACAAGATTCCAGCTACTGCTATTTACCAGCCTCAAGGGAAACTAAGGCTGAAGTGCAAATCTCAAGTGAAAAGAGGAAAAGTGAAGATGATGAAGATGACTGATCCACTCATCAAGTGCTTTGGAGTCTGAATTTCACCCAAATCAGAAAGAAGCAGTGACACTAAGCAGACCACAAAAATATTTATAAAGTTAATCTTGCTGAAGTTATGTCAGAACAGCAATTAACTCCATGTTTCTTAAGTCTCCGTTGCTCCCCTAACCACCAGGTCACCCTCCTCTTCCCAACAGCTGATGTTGAGCAAGCTGCTATGTGCAGCTTCAACCTGAAGAATGCATGTTTGAGTGGAAGTCAGGTGGGTGCAATCTGTGTTTGCACATGCACAGCCAGGTCTCGGAACCTCAAGGCTACTTGTGAATGTGAATTTCTGCGTACTTGGACAACCGACAAGAAATGCTGCAACCACAGATGGTACCCTGGAAAAAAAGAATACTTTGCATCTGTTTACTATGCAAATTAATTCATTTAGCATTTGTTGACAGCAGGTCAGTTTGGAGCAGGAATCAGGCTAGAAAGCTGGCAATATAGGAACTAAGTTCTACTCCGTCCTCCTACAATTGAAAAAACATCTAAGAAAATTAATTAGGCAGAAGAAGCAATTAAGCCCAAAATGAATTTAACTTTTCAACCAGTAAAATCTTCACTGCTTCCAGAAAACTAAGAATCACAGTGGACATGTACACAGAAAACAGAACAGGTTACGTGACCGCAGCGCTGCTCCCAGCCCACGGGCCTGCACAGCTGCCCGGCAGCACAGCACAGGGCTCTGGTGCCGTGGGATGGCAGTGAGCACACTGCTGAGCTCCACCACCCTCACAAGCAATTCAACTTGTTTTCTCCTCCTGAAGAACCTTCATGTCTTAGACGCAGCTGGAGAAAGGAGCACAAAATTACCTTGGAAGTGGTTCTGCAAAAGCTATGTAATACCACCTATAATGTAATAAGAAATATGGTCAAGTGAAAGGCAGCTCGTCTCTCTCCTTTTTCTGCATCTTTGCCTGCTGTCCCAGATTTATTTAATCTTGCTTTCTCTTACAGTGAGGAAATGAGAAAGCAATTCTCCCAACCAGGTAAGGGGCTGGTCTCTCTGCAGCATAGCAAATAAACCACCCTTTACAGATTACCTTTCCCTGCTAACCTGCCATCAAGTCCCCACTTAAACTGAGCAGTTACTTTCAGGTACGAAACCACCCTGCCTCACATCTGAGCGAAGCTTCAAACCTTCCACCAGGAAGTGCTTAATCCCACACGGCTACAGCAGAAACTACAGACTGCAGTACATCCTCCCCCTCAACAACAGAAGTAGTCACCAATCTCTGACCATCTTCATGTATTTGAAGAGACTTTTTAAAAACAGGACCACTCAAATTATCAGAAGAGGAATTCTCTAGCTAGCTTGTCTTGGTAATGCTGTGCTTTGCATCCCTCTCCATTAGCCTTAGGAAAAGGAAACAGCTAAAGTGGCATATGCTTCTTCCATGTTCTGTAAAACATGCATCTTACTTGAAAAAAAGTTCTTGTGGAATTTAGACTTTCAAGTGGATCAGAACACTGCACATACTAATACAGATTTATGATGTGTATCAGGTTAGTTTACTAACAATCAATCTATTGTCTGTACTTCTTGGAGAATCTCATATTTACTCAAATAATCCTTTTATTCCCCATCACCACTAATTTCCTCTTGTGAAAAACCATCAGAAAATGACGCACTGGTAAGGGAAGGCCTGTCTTGTCTGGAATCTACCTAAAGGACCGCATCTCTAGCAGGACGGCAGATAATTTCAGTAATGGGCCCTTGCAGAACACATTCATTACTTTCTTCATTTGTGAAGTTGCTCAGGGGAACAGTTACTGCAATTTGGAGAACACAATCCCAAGAAATAGAAATGAACCAACTCCTGAAGATGCGTTAATCAGTAGAAATCTAACAGAAGAATACTTCAGAGCAACAGAAGGAACAACGAAAAATCTTTACTAGCTTCATTCAAACTACTTGACTTCAGCATGAAGCTGAAAAAAATGAAACAGGACATCTCCACTATTTTATCTCAGAGAAAAGCAAAGTGCAAGAGTCGGTATTCAGGGAATATTGATTCCCCAGGCTTTTCCAAATGTGTTAGGACTCCTCCAGGCCCCAGCAACCAGCATGTACTATAAGAGGCTCAAGGTGTCCTCAGAAATTCAAATACCATTTCTAACCAGAAAAAGTCCTTTCCAGGAAATATTTGAAATATTAGAAATGTTGAATAGTACAGGAAGAGAAAGGGAGCTGTCTGAAAGCACACTTAAAATAAATAACACCACCATCAGGGGAAACAAAGAACACGCTCAAAATGTGTACAAACACTAGACATTCCTGTACAATAAGTGAATGTATGATTCTCAGTACTTACAGTACAGCTTGCACTGGAACATACTTATTCTGCACTCAGCTTGGTGGTTAACCTCGTGCCTGGGTCACTCCCCACTACATTAAACACCTCACTACAGAGATCCTCTCAATCAAATGTGGCTCAATCACCTGCTCTTAACACAGACCTCACTGGACAGACTTCCACTGGTAATGTCCATGTGATAAAGTACCTCCAGCACTGTTATTGTGGCCACTAAAAGGAGATTTCTTTGCAAAAACTGAATATATATGGTATTTTATTTCAAATAAAACTAATACAAAGAAAATCCTATATGCAGGATATGGTGAACAACAGATTAATACTCCAGAGTTCTACCTTACCGTAGGCAACCAGAAGTGTTCTTGAAGACAGTTGTCCACTCAGCATCGCGAGGCTTCGAGTCCTCGTTGGGCTCGCTCTCCCAGCCAGAATGGGGTATAATCACCTCGTTGGTGAGCGTCTGCAGGCCGTGGTTGATGATGACCATCTTCAGGGGCTCATAGGAAGACAAATTCCATAGAGTGCCTTCAGCAGAAAAAGTGATTATTAAACAAATAACAAGGCAATAATAATGACTTTTAATTTCTAGATTAAACAGAACCACTAAGTTTACAGAAAATCACTAGAAAGCTGTATGATGAAACTAAAAGACATTCAGTAAAACCACTTGATGAGAGGTCAGATGAAGCACACAGCCTAGTGAACATTCCACAGTTGCTGCAATGGAAGAATTTGCACAATGTAGAAGCACTTATCAAGATACAGATATTGTTCAATTTATTAAGTCTCATGACAGAGTACATAAGCACAATGTGCTACTGGAGATTAATGGGGCACTTCTGATATACGCAAATTTTGATATTGTTAAGTCTGGCTATACCTCAAAAAGCAAAAATTGATCCAGTGAAGCAGACAGGCCTTAAAAGCAAGTCTTAAAAACACGGCTGAATTTATGGAGGGTCATTGATCTTACACTTATTCTCTGCACAAGACAGTATTTCACTCAAGACTCCTCTCTATTATTTACTTTCACATCTTGCTGTCAGAGGCAATATCTGTGTTCCAATCACCACGTGCCATAGGCACACAGTTCCCTGAAGAAGCTGCTAATCAGAACTGCTCTGCTGCCTTTCCATTCTTACCTCACTTAGGAGCTCAAGTAGACAGATGTCAAGCATGAAAATGACACAACAGCCTTCCAACTGTAAAAACGTCCCATTTTAGATACAGGATGCAAATTTCCAGCAGACCTGCACTGCTGTGCAGACAGTTCAGGCTTATGAAGGACTGGAAGAGATTTGCTTCAGAGAGAACTCTGGCACAGCGCAGCCCGGCGGTGCTGAGCAACAAGCAGTAATGACACTTGGAGGCAGCCAGCTGCTCACTGCTGACCTCCAAGCAGAACTGTGAAGACCAGCAAAAATTCAAATAAACTGAATGGAAAAGCATTCCCCAGAGCTGACGGGATGTCTTTTCTAAATGAATTTGAGCACCTTACTGTACGAGCTGTAGATATTTGCCTCTAAGCGTTTATCTGAAACAAAACACGAAAGAAAAACAAAGGTACAACCTGCTGCTTCCCTCCCTCTCCATCAGCCTATAAGCCTACGGGGAAGAAGATTTTGGACCCATCACTTGTCAGCCGTGTAAGAAATCCACAGCCTCACCAAAGCCCCCCGTGAGCGCACAGCGGGTCGCGGGAACACAGCCCAGCAGTGTGCACAGCCAGCACAGCCAGCCCAGGCAGGAGGAGCTGCCGTCCGTGGGAGCTCTCCTTCACAGCAAGACGTGTCCAACACCAAACGTCCTTCTCTCATACCAGAGCATTATCCGTATAGGGTCATGACAAGCACCGTGTCAGAAAAGGAATTTTATCTCCATCCGAGCAGCAAGTGGCACTTCTGTGATAAGCTCAGGGGCCGGCGATTAGCAGAGCCTCTGAAGTCTCACACTGTGTTGTCTCCATTTCAAAGTGCTCTTTACAAAATCCAGGCATCCGTTCAGATGAGAGAACAGGATGAACACGACGTGTCTTTGCTTTGCATCTTTTTAGAAGGCGATACAAAATACTGCTTTTTTAAACTACCTACTTTTTACTTCATTATTCACAGATACACCAATAGGTCCCTAAATGCACTGCTGGCTCAGAACTTCTGAAAGTCAAACACAAAATGAGAACACCCAGCACTGAACGAGATGGATACATCTCAGAAAGCTATACAGGATAAACTAGGGCTCCTCCACTGGGTTGTGGGTGAAGCGTTTGGTATTTGCAGTGCTCAAAAAACAGCAGCAAAAGAAGATGGCAACAATGGAGGGACCAGCACAGTGCTCAGGACACCACGTTTCTTTTCTTTTGAAACAGTAAAGTTTTAAAAACTGACAGCCCTTTGTATTTAAGTGCTCCAATCTCGAACACACAAATCTCTGAAATGAGATTCTGCCCTTTCCTCTTTTCCTGAAGAAGTGACAAAATTTGTTGTCTGTATCATGAGACTACAAAGGCAAATTTCAGTGCTTAAGAACCACCAGGCAGACAAATACTTAAAAAAAAAACAAAAAAAACAACCTACAAGACTTCCACAAGCTCTAATAACAGAGGCTATTCCGAAGTTTTTCAGTGCTCAAAAAATCTTTAGTTCATTTCCACACTTAGAGATTTGTGTCTAAATTTCGGTACCCCCAGCCCAAATCCATACAATAAAGTTGTCATCTCCATATTCCCTCTCTTCTGTATTCTCATTCTCCAGTAGCTATTCCAAGAGACTAAATCCAGCTGGGTTCCAGCAGCATTCTCACTGCACTGTAGAACTGACACATCACAACTGTGCCAACCTACAACCGACACAGGTGAATCCCACTAACGATACTGACACCATCCAGGCCAACAGAACCCCATGAGCCTACGAAAGCATCTCCTATACTCACCCAGAATTCTTACTAAAAGTTTGAATACAATTTGTGCAATAAAACAGTCAGAAGCAGATGTATTTTGACCATCAATCTCGTTCCCTCAAATGCCTACTGGAGCTGAAGCTGTGCAGAAAGCCTTTCCTCTGAAGAAACAAACCTCAGCCGGCACGTGTGCCATTTTCTCACCTCTCAAACGTTTCACAGAAAATACCAACAAACTAAGAAGAATGACAAAACATTGTCTTATGAAAAATACATTGCAGAAACCTCTTCAGATTATTCAGAAATGTCAAAACACATTTTTGTGGTTGCACGGGGGGAAAACCAAAGGAATTTGCCTGTTGAACAGCATTTAGTGAAGGAAAATGTACAGCATGTGACAGAAAGATAGCCCAAGATAAACAACCATGATGAGGGAGCCCTGGGTTCCAGAGCCAGGGAAAAAGGGCAGATTTGAGGCTGACTATGGGGAAAACATCCCACAAGAAGAGGTACAGCTTTTGTGATTCACAGTTATAAAATAAGAGGTGTAAATCCCAGCATCCTTTCAGGTAACAAATCACATAGTAAAGACACAGACAGGGACAGCCACGAAAACTGAAACAGCAAATCTTATCAGGCTGTAGATTTTAACAGTGTGAAAATCAGAATTAAAAAAACAATTGTAAATTTGACATCCATCTTGTAAGAATCCTTCCCTGCCTCTGTTTGCATAACATAGTAATGAGCTAACAAGCTAAAAACACTGTTTTTAAAACTCTAAGTTTAATCAATTGAACCAAATAGCGCTCAAGAGAAAGGAAGTCAACACAGCAGTGTAAAGGAAAGGAAGTTATCTGTATTTTCCATATGCTTTCACAAGGATCTGCCTTTTTTTTTTTGACCAGAGACTGGAAGAATTTTAGGGCTCAGTAATGAATTACTGCTTTTCAGAAGACAATCACAATCATGATCAACTCTTCATTATATTCTTAAGCACTATTTGCAGAGTATTTACATATTTCTAACTGCAATCATTGCCTCTACTTTTGCAGCATGTTAAGCAGGGACAATAGCTACATGTTTTTATTTCGGAAATACTGATTGTCATAAAAATATCTCAAAAGTTCTATAAGCTATAAACATAGCTACACAATGTATGTCATATTAGAAGTGATTAGGGCCATAGGCAATTTCCTAAATCTCTGCCTCCTTGGAGCTAACTGCGCAAAGATTTATAAAGACATCGTGCCAGAGTACCAATGATGCTATTGCCTTCCAAAATCCAAGGCAAATCTTATACTGCTGCGCTTGCTTACTTGCAAAAATCCACTGCCACCATGAAATTAGCTCAAATGAAGAGTAAGAACACCTTCTTATGGTCTATACCAAATCATTTATCACTTGTGAGAAAAGCAGCACCCTCCATCCCATTCACCACGGACTTGTCTGTTGGTCCCGTATGCAGTTATTGGGCACCTACAGACCTGTCTGTGTCAGTCCAAGTGCTGAAGGGTGGAACTGCACTTCTTGAAGTTAAATACTGGTCAAGGAAGAACCTCAACATGAGCTACCGTGTTGCAGAACAGGCTATGACATGGGATGTTCTTCTGACAGCCTTCTAACAGAAAATGGGATCTTCATGTTCCAGACAGCACAGTACTTCAAAGACAAACTAGTGCCATATCAGCTAATGGGATCTTAACACGTGGGGATGGCCAGCAGGTGTGAACATTGTGTGAGCTGATCCATCTGAAAGATTCTATTATAGCACTAGATCAAAATATACCCTTCACACAGCATCTCGAAGGTCAATCATTTGTCAATTAAAACCAGTCTGGCAATACAAAGCATCAGAAAATTCATGTTCTGCACCACTTAGAATCTGCTCAATGCCATTAAACAACAAAATTACTTTCAACTTTCTCACAAAGAGCAAAATTATTCATTAATGCTACCAACCCCTGATCACTTTTCTAAGAACGTAATAGAATTTTGGTCTTGTATATCTGATAGAAACATTTGCTCCATGGAAAAAAGCCCTTATCACTCAAGATAAAAAAAAATGCTTACAGCTTTCCCAATCAGAACAGATTTCTTTCCTTATCAGCTTAATCCTCATTTCCCTTCAGTTATCATGAAAATGATCCACTGAGAATTCAGCAGCACAGTGCAAAGACAAGAGAGGGATGGCAAGGCATGGTTCTGCAGAACATTCTTCACCATGACACGACTCATGATTTACTTATGGACATGAACACAAGCTTTCCTCAGTGCAGTACATGGAGCCAAGTAAGAAAAGTGAAACCTATGCTATTTTATGATTGCATCTTGAGTTTTCTGAGTAATTTTAAATGCTTCACATATTTGTGTGACCCAGATGGACATCATGCTTCAATGCCATTTGCAGATAAATCAGGAGCAGTTGGTAAGACAGCTGTGACGTTAACCTAGAGGTTTCAACTCCACTAAAAAGTGTATTATCTGAAAGAGAAAAATGCTACAGACTTGCTTAATCTGACAGTAGTGCCGTATCAGTGTACTCAATCTGCTTCCAAACTCGCACATCAATATATTTAACTTAGGTTCTCCAAAAAGCTTATTCTAGGCAACAGCCAAGCAAACACACTTCTGACACACCAAGTCTCACGCACTCAGCAGTGAGGAACACCACCCGATTCCCTCCTCGTGCTGCCCTGCAACTGCCTCTGCCTCTCCCACCGCGCTGCTCTGGCTCTCTGCCCGTTAGCCAGTGAGCAGCCCCAGCTGGCTGCACCACTCACAATGCTCTGCACAACTGCATCAGATCACCACATTAATGAGAGGCCCCGGAACTGCAGAAAAGCCCGGGACTCACTAAGTAGAGAGTGACACAATTCAGCCAGAAATCATCCTCGATTGCAGAGGATGAGCCCTGCAGTAACCTGCCATGCACCTCTGCTCCTGCGGGCCGGCAGCGCCCTGCAGCTGGAGAATCAAAACGTCAAGACTGCATGGAAGTGCTCTTCATTTGGGCATCTAAAGTATTTAAATCTTCAAAATACTGAAATCTCTTCAGAAAGCAGGATTATTTCAGTCATCCACATCTGGGATAACCTGCTGGTGATGATGATTCAGCTTTCAGAAAGCAGCCAGCGTTGGGTTTAAAGAAACAGTAAAATGCAGGGAAGTCAGCGTGCCCATGCCAACCTTGGACGTGCTGCCTTTTGGAGCTGATTTCTGAGTGGATGATTCCACACCATCAACTGGGGTTCAAATGCTGACTGCAAAGCACTGCAGCATCAGTTACAGAAGCATTGCTGGAATACTCTTCTCTTCTGTACGGATGCTTGAATGTCTCACACCGGATCTGGTGATGTCATTTTAGAAGTGGACTGAAGCCATTCCTGGATAGGAGGAGATTAAATGCATATCATCTGTTGCTGGACATCTGTTTAGGTTAAGGCCCTCAATATTCCTGGTGCTTCTCAGGAAAGGGAAATAAAGAGCTTTAAATAGCAAAAAAGGAGTGGAATAAAAATACTATATTTGATTAGCAGGAGATGCTGTCAAATAAAATTTATTTGAATTGCAAATCTAATAAATCAACTGGAAATGGAGGCAATCGCCATTTAGAATAAAAAGGGAAAACAACCAGTTTGTTTCTGCCATCTCAAAAGTGACTGATTACCGCTTAGCGTTATAATGATGTTCCTTGAGAGTAAATTACAGACTGGATTCTCCTTTCTCAAATCTAAAGAAATAAATGTATTCCTTCCCAGCACTCCAGAAATGAGTTTTCGGTAAACCAGAACAGCAGATAAACAGAAACTTTTTTTTTTTTTTTTTTTAATGAAGTCATCATACTAATGAGTGCAACAAACGTTATATAAATACTACCTACAGAGCTTCCACGTTAAGAGACAAAGCACACAGAGCATTCAAAGCAATGCATGCTACTGAGAGTTCTCCTCTATCAGCTATATGGAAAAGGACTGGGAAAAAAAAAAACACCTACATTGTCTTTAGACCTAGTTTTCTAAATATGTTATAAATGGCGGGGGAAGAACAGTTGGAACACCCAAAGCCACTGTTCAACTCAGAGAATTACGATTACCAGTAAAAACCTGGGCAGCTGCCATATTTTTTGAGGCGATTATAGAATTACGATGTTTACTTCAAATGGCTTAATCCACATTTGCAATAGGGTCTGCTTGGACAGCCTTACACTGATAAGGTAGCTAAACAGTTTCAATCCTGGACCCATTTTTTGTGGCAAAATATTTTTTTCTGGCACTGAAATCCACTGCAGCTCCCCAGGTTTTCCCTGCTGCTTCTGAGAAAGAAAGAGAAATCCATTTCAACCCTCACGAGTTATGGGAGACTGAAGAACAATATATTTCTCCATAGTTTAAGAGCTGACATACTTTTCCACCTCCTTCCCCTTAATGGCTGAACTTTGAAACTTGGCATATACTTTATTACTCCTTTTGGACTATGTCCAAGACTAAGTTCAAATAAAAATAGGCTGAATAATAGAGTTCTAAGTGATTGAAAAATCCCTGGAAAGCATGCAAGAACCCAGTATCTTAAAAATATCATTCTCCCTTTCCCAACTGTAATGAACAACCCACACGTCCACCAGTGCATCTCCTCACTCTCAGCCACAGACATGCAGTGATTTATACGTAGCCTCAGACCAGCACCAGGGCAGGACGTGCTGCTGAGGAGACCAACCTATCAGTACAAAGTAGCTGGGACACGGCAGCAGGACTGTTTTAGAAGAGATTAACACGGAAAGTTTTAGATTAGCATATCTTACCTCATGATTATAACATACTGAGGGCAAGGACAGTACAAATTATCTGTCAAAGGCATTGCTATAGCTCATTGAAGCTTCAGATGCTCAACCACAAGCTACGTCCAAGCAGCACCATCCATTCCTCAGTACTCAGGAAAACCAGCGCGCTACATATACAGATAATCGTGCATTCCACCTAAAGGAGGCATAAGCCTTAGGCTTTCTCACACTGCAGACATAGTACAGCTAAAAAAACAGCTGCAGCCAATGATCTAAATGCAACCTCCTCCTCTCCAGAAATTCTTGTTCTTGAAACTGGAAAGACTCCTCTAAAGAGTAATTTATTAAAGAAAGTACAGAGACTGACCTGTAATTAGCTCTCTGACTTCCATGTCATTTGTTTTTCGCAAGAGTCTGATCAAAGCAGGGATCCCATCACAGTTCTTTATAGCCACCTTGTTTTCGTTATCCTTCCCATACGAGATGTTCCTGAGGGCCCCGCAGGCTTTGCGATGGACCTCTGGCTTCGGATGATCGAGCAGGCCCACCAAGATGGGGATCCCCTTAAGGTGCCTCACGTCCTTTTTGATTTTATCATTCTCGTAGCACAAGTGCTGCAAGTAGGCAGCGGCGTTAGACTTGACCGGGTCAATAGGGTGGCTGAGCATGGCAATGACTTCAGGGAGGTCAGGGTCCCTCCACCTGGGGTCCTTGCGAATGCTGTCAATAGAGGGGGAGCGCTTCCCCAGGCGGTCGATGCTGGCCATGCTTCCTCGCTCTGGCTGTGCCAGCGGTGCCGCGTAGCTGCCGTGGAGGTATGGGATCCTCTCTTCCACCATCTCTGTCTCAATGGGGTCATCGTAGCCCCTGTGAGAAGCAACAGTCCCGAGAGAAAGAAAGGAAAAATTTATATAATTTAAACATTCTGTGCCTCTGAGTCAATACGGAGATTTCAGCTGTGATCAAAGCCTTTAATATCACAAACATCATCAGGGACAACATATTTACATTTTCAAATAATTTATTTCTAATAACTTGGAAATTAATCATAGCTGAGCACTCGGCAGCAATGGGACTACAGCACAGTGTTTGTTTGGCTAGCAGTGAGACAATGACAGAAGCTCCACATCAAACAGATTGCTTTCATTTTGGTCACTTAGCAAAGCAATTACGTTAGCACTGGATTACATTTAGTAGGAAACACTGAGCTTCATTAATGCACCACTTCTGCAACAAACCAAAACACTAATTGAAGGAGTTCCAGGCTGGGCAGAAAGAGACCACAGTTCTCAGGAAGTAAGAGAAGATCCACTGCACTTCCGTTAAGACTCAGTGCTCACACAAATACAGTGAGGTGCATCCACCGTGAGCTGACACCTAAGCTGACACCCGGGAGATGGAGCAGAGGAAGCCTGCAGCTCACCTACAGCAACTGCCTGGTCCTGAGCAAAGTTTGCTTGTTCCTCATTGTCAGGTGTGACTGAGGGCAGCAGAGCAACCACTGCTGGCAGTGAGGGGCAGCCCCATCCCGTGCCCCCAGGCTTGGCCTCGAGGCTCAGCCCTGCCTGAGGGCAAACACTGAAGGCACCTATGCATCTGAGTTAAACTTCCCATTCGCTCAATTGTTTTTAACCTCAAACCCAGAAAATTCTTATTTTCATCCTGCCATCCCACTACTCTCATTGCACGTTAAGGTAAACTGATTTCTCACGTGTTAGGTTTATGTCTTCTTTCGCTGCTCAGTTAAGCTAACAGATGGGAAGAATTAAAAAAATAAATATTAAGGTTACTATTTAGAAAAGCCCTACAGAATTGAGAACAGCTCATCCTTTCCAACATGTTTCAAACATAACTGCAGCACATGTACTCCCAGCTGCAAGCAGTTACTTGCCTTCCTCCCAACCAGCAGCAGCAGCTCAGGCCTTCCTCCTTCTGCCCCTCCTGGACAGATGTCAGCTCCTACTTCAGCACTGCAGTACGCAGTTTTAATTGCTACAAAATGATCTGTACAGACTTTTAAACACTGGCTGATGTTACTGAAGTTGTGGATGTCATGCATAAGGAAATATAGAGCACTAGAACTCAAACAAAACGGAGCTCACTGTTCCCCTAATGGGACTGCTAATTAAAGCAGACTCCGAGGAGAAGTGCAATTGGAGGCGGAGACTGAACTTAGCATTGGACAATTAATGCTTTTGATGTTAAAAGCACCTCTAGTGACTTCACATTGCTTTAGCTGCTGTTCCAAGCATTGAGCTGAATGACGGGATAAAATGGGCCAGCATCCAGAACTCAGAATGCATCTGGAGAAGTCCTCGTATTGATGCAGCTATTTGTGTATGCATAATTCATTACTTGCTCTGCAGTGATTTACCATGTCTGGACAGAGCAGAACAAAGCTGCTTTCGTCATTTCAAGAAGAAAGTAACAACTTGAAAATATTTACTTTTGTGCATATACACAGGGCAGAAGTAATAACAAAGCCCCTAAGCTATATTTTGTTTATACATGTGCAAATTCGGGACAACCAGCATTAAAGCTGTAACAAAAGCAAACTTTTCTCATGCTCGGTCTCATATTAAATTCTTAGTGACTGCGTGAAAGTAGAAGATTAATAATTGCCCTGTGCACAGCCGTTGCTTGATTGGGTACCTGCAGTTCTGCTCTTCTCAGTCCTCGGAGCTGCCTAAACAGTAACCATGTGCTACCTCAATTACACCTGTGTAATTAACGGTCTCTCTCCTTCAAACCCATGCAATACACAAAGATAATTATCATCTTGGGATGCAGTTCTCTTCCATTACTGCCATTGAAGCCTTACAAACAGAACTGTGCAGCTGATCCTGACTCCGTTACGCCGTTCTCCCCTGTGCCATACAAAGCTCTCCGGTTCCATTACATTTGCTAAAGTAAAATTTCACAATTAGGACTTTAAATGCTGCCAGGACTAGAGAGAGCATCACGTAACTCCTGTAGCAGCAATAACAAGGTTTTTATCCAGTTCCACTCCTCCATGAACTGCTCACTTACACAGCTCTCCTCCTGCCCACCTCAGCCTGGTTCTGCAGGGCCGTGTCTCCAGTAAGAACTGGCACACAGGTCTAACAGGAGATTTTCAGCTCACCAAGACAGTTACATTCAAACAGGATGAACAGCATCTCTCAAGCACTTTTAGAGAAAGAACATAGGAAACACTATGGCTAAAACATTCCTGCACAGGTCAGGTTCCACATACCTCTGTACGAAAACTGTGTTAAGAGCTCAGCAGCCACCGGTGAAAGCATAAGCTGCAAACCCAACAGCTTTATGAGGCAGCAAAGTGAACAGCTGGATACTTGGCCCTTCAACACCAGGAATGAGTATCCAGAAATTCCAAGGTTCTGGCGCGAACTTAAGGGCTGTACAGAAAAGCTTGGTGCAAGCAAGCACCATACAATTCCTGTGACTAAACACAGCAGTCAAGTAGAGAGAATGAAACACCACCACCACCCAACCCACGCTGACATTAAGGACAAAAAAATCCTGAAGCGTTTTGCAAGAGAAGGTCTAAACGTCAACTCTGCCGTCGCTCAGTAGCCTCAAAGGGAAGGAAGCGGGTTACCCACAAAGGCTGTCTGCCAAGAAGAAAGTAACTGGCACGGCAGTGGCATGCAGAACAAACACAAAGCCCTGGGCTGACCTGGCACTAAGGGATCCCTGCTCCCGGTGCTGGTGAGATGCTCTGGCCCACGTTAAGCCTCATCTCCTCTCCCTTAACAGGAAAGCTAGGGCCAGAGAAGTGCACACCAGGCAAGGGGAAAGAAGCTACAAGTATTATCAGGAGTTAAACAACATTATCAGGAGTTTCTGAAAGCAAACGAGTAAAATCAGAAACACATTTACAGCCAAGCAGTGAAGAAATCATCTGAGCCAGACTGGGAGGGCCAAGTGAGGTTTTCTCCCTGCACTCCAGCTGAGCGCTCTCATAAAGGCAAGCTGCTTGGCACAGCAGGAGGAGTGATGAGAACTTCACCAGGAACAGCCCACTGTGCTCAGGAGCCCACGGGCTCTTTGCTCTCATGACTGGTGGTGTGCCAGGGCTGCTGACTGCAAGCATCTTCCCTTCCATCTGCTGCAGCACATCAGCTGAGATTCTGGGATGCTGTAGGTCTCACTAATCACCTGTCTCAGGGAATTGATCAAATCGTGTCCTAGCACAGATAAAATCTGGGAAAGTGCTTGCGGATTTATCGTCTTACTTGTGGCTTCAGCACAGGCATGTTTGAGTAAACAGGTGAAGGATTTCCACATTTAATCCCCATCAATTTATACAACAGCTACACTCATCACAGCTTGCAGCTGGTGTCTGCTAGGATACAAGACCAGAAAAGCTTGGGATTTCAGGAGGGAGCTTTGAGCAATGAAGAGATGCAAAGACTCTGTAGAATGGGGTCCTACTTTTACCAGCTCTGTTCCCTAATGGAAGGATGTGCAAGGGGATTCAAAAGCTGGACTGAATTCCCTGTTCAGGCAAGTCTGAGTTAGCGGCTGTGTGGTTAAAACACTTCAAATCACCTCGTCTGGAACCACCTAACAGCTACTAACGGATGAGCTGACCCAGACTGCAGACTGCCACAAAAAACTCAGCCATACATCTGTCTTCTGCTGTCTGCATCCACATCAACTAACCCAGATCAAGTAAATTCACTCTACAGAGGAGCCTGAGAGAATAACAATCAATGCCTTCCAAACCGACTGCATTTTGGCCTCACTCCATTCTGCCCAGGCACGTCTGTACACTCCTGCCCTGAACACTCCCCAGCATCCCACAGCTACACTGCGGCACGACGTTTACATTTGCGTGCTCAGCCTCTTTGGTTTATTTCCAGGGACAGACCTTTCCCCAGCCTTAAGGATGCCAGCCTACGTGCTGCTGGGAGGCCAGACTCCATGCAAGAGGAGTTAGGCCAGAAATACTGACTGAAAGTCTGCAAACATAAGACAAACTGAAATAGAATGTGAATAAGAAACGTGCGATACCAGTACTCCTGTGCTGTCTCTGCATAACAAAGCAAGACAGACCTAATTCTACAGCAACTTCACCTAAAACCCATCCCACTTCCCAGTGACAGCCGCTTAGATCATGAAATAACCAGCAACATGTACCATCAGTCTCTTAAATCAGGCTCCTGCCATAGAAAATTGAGCAGCAGAAAGCTTTTTTGCTGTTAATTCCATTAAAATTAAAAATTCACATCCTGTCTGGTCTGGAATACACAGTAGCAATAGCTGTTCCTGAGTTTTCAGGGAAAAACAAATCCCTTGGATGCTAGTACAAATACAAACCATAGAGATGTGCCATGGAAACAAATCATTACCAAAGCAAAAGAATTGGTGTTGAGTAGAGGATGATTTAAAAAAAAAAAAAAAGAAAAAAAAAGGATTAGTTATGACTGGCCATTTTCTCCTGCTCGTTTGTGTTAAGTTCAATGTAATGATCAAAAATACTCAAATAATACTTGGAATGTCTTTTGTAAATGAAAAGTATCAAGTATTTCCTGCTTCTCTTTTAAAAAGGGCTATATACAAAAAGCCTGGCAACACCATAAGACTACGTATATTTAGAAACTATAATAAAAATAACCATTATTTAATGAAGACAACCTACTCAGCAAAGAAAAGGGGACATAAAGCTAATTAAAGGTATGTAAAAACCATCACAAATAAATCTGAGTACTATCAGATCAATATAATACACCCAAATGCCTTTTCCTCACCATAATTTGCTGTCCTCTTTCAGAAGAAAATGCTACAGCAGAGACTCAGTGCAAAAGAAAACAAGAAGGAAAGCCATCCACATGCACAGAAGAGCAAACAGATGCAGTATTTGCACTTATCTGATCTGCAGATGCATGCAGAGATGATGATTCTTCTCAACTAAGAACAAAACACAGGCAGCTTAAAGGGAGGCTGGGGGTGAGATGAGCACAACAGATAGACACAGAGGGAAGAGAAGGAAGGAATAACGTTTGTGCTGCAGGTCAGCGAGGGCTCTGTTTGGTGCAGCTCTGTGATGGAGATGCCCGAGCTGCACGGTGCTGCGAGGCAGAGGCCTTCTGGCAGCAGTGCCAGGCCTGCCCCACACACAGCAACGTTCTGAAATCAAAGGTGCCACCAACTTCCACGTTCATTTCATCATTCCCGCAAGTAATAACCGCATTAAAAACACCCACAAAACTAGAGAGAAATAATGAAGTAGTAATTACCCTCATCTACCACAAAGCACCACTTCTTATCGTTAGTTTCTGGCAGATCAGTGCCATATCTGAAACACAGGTTTACTGAATTGCTCAAGTGTTTCTTTGAAATGTCAGAAAGCAGCTACATCTGAAGAGGCCCTCACTCAATCTTACATTCTTACAAGCTAAGGTTTGCCGCCACAGTCAGGCTAATTGCTTGTCAAATTCTCTTGATCATATTAAATATGGAAAAACTCACAACAAAAGGAATGTAAAACAAAAATTGTAAATCGTCCTATCCAAGCTGCAAGGAACAATAAATCAAAGGGATGCTTAAAAATACACTTTAAAAATGCAAATGGGCAGGTTCTAAGAATGCATTCAATTATTTATCATGAATATAGTTTGAAGAATGTTAATAGAACTTTACAAGCACTGCTGCCTGACTGCTCTAACTAGAACTGCAACCTTGCTTAGATGCAGAGAAACAGAAACAGCAGTCTGATAAACAGGTCAGTGTCCTGGCATCCGCTGGCATTCACTTCAGCCCCATAAAACCCTGACGTGGTCCCAATGGTTGTAAGCTGTCAGGAAAAGATGCCAGAAGGGACCTCAAGAGGGTTCTGGCAGATACGCCTTGTCATCCTGTTCTTTATTATGATTTTTAATTATGATTTTTTTAAAATATAGATTAAAATTTGCAGGAGCTTGATTTCTTTTGAAATGAACTTCCAGAAACATGAAGGGAGGTAGAGCTACAGGAGGACGAATGAAACCACAAGCAATGTCACTTCTCCAAGCAGGAGAGCTCCGTCTGAACCTGCTCCCAGCCTCCACGTCCCTCCTGTGCAGGAGGTCCAGACATGCCTCCAATGCAAGAGCTGACAGCACAGCACAACTAAAGGCATAAAACAGCACATCTCCTGGGAAGGGGACCGAACCAGAAGTAATTTGTGATTGGTCTCTTCAGTTACATTTAGTTCAACACAGCTGCTCTTATCTCCCCCTTATTTACAGTGACAGGACAAAATAACAATCTGATCTTACAAACGCTGAAGTACTTCACTGAGGTTCAGCACAACCTTGTCACACAGCTGAGGGCGTACGATAAGCACAGGCCCAGGAGCTGATGCTGTCAGGCACCTCACCAGGCAGCTTCTTGATAATAAGCATCCCTTTATCGCCAGCTATCAGCTCATCTGCAACCAGCCAGCTGTTCAAAATTGTTCGGCAGATGTGCACATAACCAGACCCACCTGAAGTCTCAAAGATTACAAGACCCCTTTTCACTTTGCCAGTGTGAGACAGCACAGGGAAAATTCAGTGCAGTCACACCTCTTCTTGAGGAAGAAAAAAAAAATTATCCCACTTCCATGAAATCATCTTTTTCTTGCTAAATTCAGCCTAAATGAAGTGGTCCAGAAACATACCAAGAGGGATTTTGAGCACTAGAATTACTCTCTTTTGTATTTCATGCGCATTTTGCAGTTATTTAATGGCTAATGAAATGATGTATTCTGCCTTGTTCACAGCACAGTAGGGCAGCTCCCCTCTTCTCCACGTAGGTGAACTTTCTACTATGTTTAGGACATGCTGGTTTTGCCCACAGTTGTTTTCAAGAAATACTGATTATTTTTCCACCCAAAATCACAAGTATACTACAATTCCAAACTGGTTTATTTTTTGTCTCTTGTCTAAGACCTATCTCCTTCCATCCCTCAGTTTTCCCATTTATGAGATTTTAAGATGTTTATTTCATTCTAACAATTACATTAACCACAATCCAACCACTATTTTTTTTCTGCCAAGTAACTGTGTCCTTACCAGACCGTTAAGAGTTCAAATGTTCAACTGAGCAGAACAACTGCAGATAACATTGTAAGAAACAAATGGATTTTTACCTTCCTTTGTGGGGTCTTCCTCTCTCTGGCACACCTGCAGATGTCCTTCGGTTCACAGTAGAATAATCCGGATCCAGTTCATATCCTTCATCATCCACCCCAAGGCTGCGGTTATCATCCTCTAGCCCATAGGGCTCTGGCTGGAAACGTTCTGGCTGAGAGCGGTTCAAGTCAACATTGCTGCCCACCGGTACCTGAGGCTGGGCAACAGGACCATAGTTATCCCTTCTGCTTGGCAAAGTGAAGCTCCCGTCGTCCGGCCGGTAACTGTTCCCTGGCACGTAGGCATAGCGAGGACGGTAGTTGACGCCGCGTGACAAGCTGCCATAGTTATCTGCTAGATCTCCATAACCATCATGACCGATATAAGGTCGATACTGGCCTTCGTGGCTGTCGGGGTAGGAATCGTTGTAGCTGTTGTAAGATCTGGTTAACGTGGACGATGCCTGTGGGGTGATGTACCGCTCCCCGTTCTTCATATACCTTCTGTCTATTGAATCTGTGTAGCTGCCCATGGGAGACGAGCCATCCATCGACGGCAGGCCATCGGGTCCAAGCGGGACCTGACGCACTGTTCTAGTGGTGACTGTTTTGACCATTTTGGTGACCTGTGAAGTAGTAAATAAATACCTTAATTTTCTCTTCGATGAACAATGTAATGAGACCTAAGCGGGCCAGAACAGTAAATGAATACACGTAAGTGGATTACGTACTGGGAAGAACACACAACAAAACTGTCAGCAATTCTGGGCTTCCAATGCAAGTATTGGAGAGAAACAGGCATATGTAAATAAACACTCATCTTCACAGAAACTGCAGAGTGGAACACATACACCAAGAGCATCTGGAGCCCGAGCAGATACTGTGACCTGTAGCCTTCCATTTAGACATAGGGGTTGGCACCAAACTGGACAAGCTGCTACTAAACAAAACAATCAGTACACCTCTCGAAGCAGCTCCAGGTGCGTCCTCTCACCACGTCTTCACAGAGATAACTCCAAACAAGAGAAATTCACCCAAACAGTATTTCTTTTCCTAGAGACATCTGTGAACAAATGATACTTCAGGCTAATGAGTTAATGAAATCCTGCGAGATGGCAAGCAGCACAAACGGCTCTCCACCAACAGCATAATTAAGTACCATCACAATGCTGAATAAAGCATAGCCAGGTACCAACACAACCTCAGTGTCTAATTTGGGCCACAGCTGAAAATTTTTCTCATGATCTCAAAGGGATTTTCTTGGTAAGTAAGCTTCAGGAAAGATGCTACTTTCCACCCCCACCATTTTTTAATTAAAAATACATATTGTAGTATCTAAAAAAAAAAAAAAAAAAATTTAAGAGCTATAAATTAATCAGTTTTTGACACAGCCATTGACAACAATGGCTTCTGCTCTTTACCTGAGCACAATGCTCCAAGTCTCCATTCAGCACCAGCACAACTGCTGCCATGGCATTTATGAAACTGGACGACATTTAGGGATCTAAAAGATTTGGGGCAGCTTACAGTAGCCTTTTGTAATGTGGACATAAACAAGTAGAACACAGCTCAGCATTCTCCTAGTGAGTTTGAAACAGAAGTTTTATTCAAAGTACTATGCTCATAAGTGATCTTCTAACAGGAGAAAATGCAACGTTTTCAGGCCTGAAACATGGGAGCTTTGCAAAAGAGTGACACAACTGGATAAAAAGAGCCAGACTTTAACATTCTTGAGGTTGTGAACTATTAAGGTGACAAACAGGAAGTAAGGTAGCATTTCAACAGTTGGCTGAATCAGAAATTGATACTTCTGCACAGAAAGGAACAAAAGAGCAGCTTTCTCGATGCCAAGAAGAGTGCTCGTGTAACCACACAAAGCCCTTCCTTTCAACACTACTCAACAGAAGCCAGACATTCTAAACTGAGTTCCAAGTTCTCCTTCTCAAGGCATATGCTGCAATGCATGCACAGTTTGTCACATGCCATTTTTAACAAGATTTTCCAGACCAGACAATGCAAGATACCCAATACACCATGAATGCTTGCAGCAACAGCACAAAAGAAGGAGCGAGCTTTGACCTTTCAGATCCCTGGAGAAGTGCTTTGCAGAGAGCTGTCACTATGGCACATCGTCAGCCACCATCACTGCTGCCAGTTTGGACACTTGCTTGTTTTCTCCTGTCTTATTTTTCTGGAGAATCGCTGTTATTATCAGACAGGATGGGGTCACACAACACAGTCACGTCAGAGCAAGGACAACTGTCTGTAAATACTCAATATGCATATACAAAAAAGACTAAGTAGAGAATCAGAACATTTGGAAAATCAATTCCTACGTGATTTGTGACTTCTCATTTACATTTAATTAAACAGTTTTTCCACCATGCTCCTGTACGCTATAGAATACAGAGAACATAGAAAGCAGGATTCGTTTGCAATTTTTCCCCAGTTCGCCTCTTTTTTGTTTATTTGAGCACAGACAAGTTTTCAGCGGCTGTGCTAGTCAAAAAGACTCCCCTGGCATCAGCCAGCACACAGAAGAACAAGTTGACAATGTCAGCACAGCCTCACCTCTATCATTTACTGAATGTTCCCACTATTAACAGCAGAAGGAATCGGCACAATCAAGAAACCCTTGTCAGAAACATAAAGAGGAACATTTCACCCTAGCACAGAAGTACACATTTCTCATGGTATAAAAGCATCCAATAATGCCAAAGGTATTGTGGGAGGGGGGGTCAAATCAAGTCTGTTCATATTTTGAGCAAGGGAGTATTTGCACTATGCCTCATTTGTCAGGGCTGGGCACAGAAACAGAAGATTTATCATGTGATAAACAGACATTGCTGCCTACAGGACAATAAAGAGAAGCTTTTTGGAAGCAATTAGCCAGCACACAGAGGAAGGTCCATTTATTAGGCTTCCAAGCAAAAGAAAACAATAAACCTTTATTTCAGGAAATCCAGCTCAAGGGAATGTTTCAATTATATTTCTTAAAAGGAGAGGCAGTCTTGGATAGCTGACAGCACAGTAATCTTCTCTCCCAACATTTCTGTGGTTTCCTTAATACTAATACATTAGTCAGAGAAAACGAAGCAATTCCAAATGGGAGACCCGGCAGACGGTCTTATCTGCCACCTGATCCTCCAGATGCATCCAATTTATTAGCATGACCTCTGCTCTGTAGGTATGCTGTAGTGAACAATTTAGAGACACAAGTTACTTTGAGATACTGCAATCTGACTTCCTCCGTTTATCTACAGAAAATCCATCCTAAGAGTTTTTTTGCCTGATTACAAATCAAAGGGTGCTCAACTGCTTCAGTGCTACAGTCCCCCAGCCTGCCAGACAAGAGCTTCTGACGGCCTCTCTACGAAAAGATTGAGTATGCTTAAAATACACATTTGCTATTCTGTGTTATTAGTTATGTGCCTGGAAAGACATTTGTCTATAAGATACAAAGGAAATATCTGTACATTTGAAACAGTTTCTGTATTTTTCTGTTCCTTGTCCTTTTATTTGTCTTAAAGTGATAGGAAAGCAGGCCTGAAGAAACCCAGGGCTGGGCTCAGTGGTTGCACGTACAGGTGGTACACGTAGATTGCTCCGCGTGCACGCTGCTCAGAGGGGGAAAGACAGCACTGAGATTTCAGTGGAAGGGTGCTGTCACCATCAAATGCGGTCATCTCTTAGCAAGTACTTACAACTCCCACCTTCCACCTCGTTATGGAGGGCTTTTGTTTTTCACTTTTGCACTCTCCCCGCCCT
>JAOWBP010004343.1:1039271-1051393 GCA_028571105.1 Tragopan temminckii
CCCCTTTCTCTGATGAATTAAGTACTTTATAAAAGCTGACAGGGCTAAAAATTTTGTTGAAACTCTGCCATAAAACAAAAACAGATGAGAAAGAATGTGCAAGGATAAAGGTGTTCTGACATTTCCGAGAGCTCATTTTTCAACTATGGACTGTAAAAATTCATCAGCCCAAGCAGGTCGAAGGTATTACTTTTCTATTAAATGCTGTGTAAGAACTCGCCCCGTAGGTTTTCAAAACAACAGCTCAAGTTTTTCCTCTTCAATTTTAAGCTTAGTGTTTCACTTTCTCAAAGGACCCTCAACTGTGGCAGAAATCCATTCCAGCTCCATTACCTAATTCCTCTCGAATTTTCTGCAAAGTTTCAAAGAACTGCATCTCAGAGTAGCTGGCACCAACACAGCTGAACATTTCAAGTCACGAGCACCTTCCAGTTACTGCTGCTAGGACGGGAGAGCAGCAGTAATCGCTGCTGGGAAAGACCTGGCCTTCTTCAGTGTTAGAGAAGACAAGGCAAATGGATGACCTGGAAATGAAATAACTCTGTGTACTGATTGATTTTACAGTTTGTCACCATAAAACATCTTTTCCAATGAATAAAAGTGACCCAGAGCTCTCAAATCTTTTTACATTTCAACAAAGATAAAAATAAAAGGTGCCTAAAGAAAGAAAAAAGCAAGCATTAACAGGAGCACAGAAATCCTGTTTGTTTTACTCCATTTTTCTTCAGCTGCTTTCAAACCAGCTCCTCTGACACGGCAGCCTCCTAGCAGCCCTCTCCCCAAGGTGACTTTCACTGTTGAGCATGATACGTATTTGGCTTCCAGAGAGATTATGGAGCTGAAATGAAGCATTATGTGATACATCTTTTGTGCAGCAAATGTTACGTAGGGACTTAGCCAGCACAGTAGTAAGATAATAACAGTTGGGGGAAAATTACTCAGATATCTCATTTTTGAGAAGGCAGATGTTCTCTATTCAAAATATGTCAAATATTAAATTCTATTACGCTTCTTCCTGCTTCCCTGCAGCAGGCATCCTCAGAGCTATAGGGGGAAAGCACAAACTGCCGATGCTTCTGCACTGGAGTGGTTTACTTCATGTATTATTGGAGGGAGGAACCTCTGTAAATTATGGTTTTCAAACAACACGGGGGGATTTGTAAAAGAAAACAGGGAACAGCAGCATGAAGGATCATACGCATTTATAGCTTTCGCTGTGCTTCAGTTCAAGGGGAATCGCTTATAGGCATTATTTTGTACAGTGTAGCAAAAATAAACAATAGTTTTCTTTTACAGAGTCCAAAAACACATATCAAATCACATGGAGTTATCTAACCTCCACACAGGGTATGCAGCAAGGAAAGCACACACCTGGAAAATCCCTCTGGTCTCTTCAGCTCTTAAAAAGACGGCCTATGTAACTTTGTCATAGGAAGCAATGTGTGGTACCACCTGCTTTGTACAACAAAGCTGGAAAATGTGACTGCCACTGACCAGGAGAACCTTCTAAGTACAGAGATTACGAAGACAGGTTCTGAACCTTTCTCCAAAAAGGCTGAGATTAAGTGCAACAGCAAAGCATAAAACTTTTACTAAGCCTAACGTGTAAGCACAAACCTAAGTAATCTCAAATTAACTATCACCCTCATGAAGTAACAGATAAGATTATTGCTGTAAACAGATGTGAGGATTCCCCTCATAGGAAATACCATTCCTTTACAGTGATAAAAAGCAGACACCACAATCAAGGCCACAACTTGTCCCACTCCTTACTGAACTCCATTATGCAAACAGACACATAAATGAACAATCCTTACGCAAGACTTAAAAGGCAGACCTGTAACAACATTGGCCTCTTCTACTGGGCAGATACGAAACCAGGAAGGATAAAATTTCTGCCTTGAGGATGTATTTTACTGACATAATACAGTGGCAACTTACCTGACAGTCAAACTTCAAGGTCATCAAACTGTGCAGGTGCCAACCCAGAGAAAGTGGAAATGCCCTGACTGCTGTGCTGGGTCAGATAGGAAGCAGAGGCTCTGGGAAATGGAAACTGCTCAGGTACCCCCTGTATGCAGCAGAGCAGAGCACAGCAGTGACCAGGCTGAGCACCTCAGCCCCTTCCCCACCTATACCCCTCAGAAGAGGAACGCTGCTCCTGCAGCACACTGCGTGCCCAGGGGATGGGTTTGCATCTCACATCACACAAGAACTCTCCTTCACTGTCCTCACCTGAACAGCAAGGTCAGAACTTTGTCACCACACAAAAGGTGCGAAGAAGTTTCATTTTCCCTGCAAGGCACTAACACATAATAGCATGACCTATAAAACCACCACGATGATACCTATTAGAAGTGATAGTAAGGCAATGCCAATTAACTCCAGGACACTTAACCGATGCTACGGACTTCCAACAACAACGGTTTGCATTTTCACTGTCACTACCAACGATGTAAGCACAAATTGAAAACAACGTGAATAAAAATAGAAAGAAAATCTAATCTTGTTTCCATATTTAAGAGCTGTTAAACCTGTGCCATATTGTCACAGCAAGGAGAAGTCAAAACAAAACCATTCAGAGACAGCAACAACTTCAGCAAAGACTCAGTGTCTCTTTCAACAGAGTTAGGGCTAAGCCAACCCCATCTGTGTTTTGACATTTCAGAGGTACTTTCTCAACAGCTGGATATGTAGATATATAAATCTGTATTTATATGAAGAGTTGGTCTTTTTAGCAAAAAAACACTAGGAAGCAGTTCCAGATAGAATGTAGGTTGCTCTGAAAGTAATGCCTCCTGTTCATTTCCATGAAAAACTACAACAGATGCAAAGAGTACAATAACGCTGTTTGACAGAGCAAATTCTCAGCTCCAGAACACTACTTCTCAGCACTATCACCACCATCAGCTGTGCAATGAACAAGAGCTGCATGCCACGCTCCTAAAAGTCTGCACCAGTGGAGACGACCCAGTGTCACTGCTGCTGAAATGCACCATCCTCCGCTCACTGTGCTCACAGCTGCTGCTTGGTCTCCCATCAAAGTTCAGTAAGTGCTAGTGAGTGCCTCTGACAATGTGGGCCCACATAAATAGGAGGCATTACTTTTGGAGCAGCCTTCATATGTAAGTGGAAGTCAGTAGAATTATTTGAAACAACATAAAACCAGAGTAAGACTACTATGCACCCTCTTCTCCCTGTTCTTAACACACTACAGTATTGGGAATGAACTACAGTTAAGAGAGGAAAATGCAGCTCTTTGGAAAGGACTTGTAGGGATGTCATTTTTCCATTTTTTCCCATATGCAGACAGAATGGCTTCTTTTGGAGCCACCACTCAACTTTTCTCTGGGAAGATGGAAAAACAGCAGGTATTCTGCACAGGAGAAAACTGCGCCTTTTCTGTTAAGACAAAGACACAAATTTATCAGTGGCATAACTATTTCAAACTATTTCACGTGGTTCTGTTATCTAGGGAACACTACATGGCCTCCACTCTATTTTTATGGCTATAGCTATTTTATTCCTTGGCACAGCAGCACTAACAGCTTCCTCAAAATATGCACTACTATTAATCCATGTGAAAAGGTGTCCATCACCACTGTAATTTTACCTCTTCCTTCCTGCAAACAACAGCTGTTGTTGCCACTAGAAAGAAAGTAGACTTTCTTTCAAATGAGTTGCATCTGAAAAATGTCAGATTATTGGAAGGACTAATTAAAATGTGATATTTTTTGGTTGTTTTTTAAGACCATCATTTCCTTCTGACAAGCAGAAAACAGGCCAGTTACATCGCTTAACTAACAACTTTTTAAAAAGATGCTCAGTGTA
This sequence comes from Tragopan temminckii, assembly GCA_028571105.1. Lineage (NCBI taxonomy): Eukaryota > Metazoa > Chordata > Aves > Galliformes > Phasianidae > Tragopan > Tragopan temminckii. Next base: position 1,043,103 of record JAOWBP010004343.1, read on the forward strand.
TGCCAATGTGTGCAAACCCACTGATCTCAGAACACCAATGCTCAATCACTCTAACCTGAGACTGCAACGTCCTCAGCAGATACCTCAGACAGCCACAGTTCTGGAACGCCAGAAGAATAAACATTGATTTATGCAACAACCTCTGTTCACCTCCTACCATAAAAAGCAGCTGGAAGGTCTTTTTTTAAAATCACTGTTCAGAAGTTTTACAATAAGCAGTCACCCTTGATCTTTCAGAAGACCAAAACCTAATGAACATGTCAGCTCAACTTCCAAGGCCCAAATGTCAAGTCGTATTACCGTTGCAGAAATACCAAAAGCACACGAGGCAATAGTGAGCATACAGCATCTGCTCAGCAGAGATTGAAAATTTATCTTACGTGAAGGCTAGAAAAGGGAGCATGAGGAAAAGAAGATACACAACATCTTCGAACCTGAGGTACAGGTCACTTGAGAACATACCTAGCTTTCCCAATGCATCAGGAGTAAAATTCCATTCACAAGAATGTTGCAGAAGGTAAATACTGCAGTTTTATTTAAATGTGATAGTTATGGTTCTAGAGGATAAAGTATAATTGCATACTATTATTACAAATTGTAATTAATTTGAAGACACGTTTCCAAGCACATTTTCCCCAGCTGTAAAAATCATTTACTCCATGCCCTTCCATCTCATCTAAGTCTCATACTTCCATATGTGTTTGCAGGGCAATGCCGTGATCTGTATCAGTAAAATAAAGTGAACTTTAAAATAATTATCAGTCTGGGAACGGGCGCTGGTGTTTTTGTTTGGTTAACCTGGGTAATTTCTACTGCTCAGCTCACAGCTCCATGAGCAGCTGTATCAGCACAGCTGACTGAGAGCAAACCAGACACAAACTGACAAAAAAAACTTCACTTTGCTGGCAAAGAGAACATAGTCAGAATCACAGAGGATCACAATAGTATGATTCTCACCACTCATTCTACTTTCTTTTACTTCCTCAGTAGATGGTATTCTCCCATTTTCTTCGTTAGTTATTAACCTCTCACCTTGGTTTCAGTTCTCCTTGTTGTTCCATCCTCAGAAGTGACAATAGACACGTGGGAAGTGGGGGTGCCTGGATCTTCCTCCACAGTAACTGTTTCTTCCACCATTTCCTGAGGTTCTTGCATCATTGCTATAGATGTCTGGTTACTGGGGCTTTGTTCCTAAAGAAGCAAGCAAAAAAAAATCATTTTTCCCTTCTACCATCACAGCATGCATATCTTACTGATTTCATCTTTTTCAATCGAACAACACATTTTACCTAACAACTTGCAAATAGAGATTCAGAGAAAGAAGAACCCAGTGTCTCAAAAAATGCCAATCATGCAACTATGCTAGTATGGCTGAGCTCAACTTCGTAAATGGAAATCATGTGAGTGTGCTGTAATGAACTTTGTATTTATAGGCAACCCACTACAGGCTAACAGACTGCTGCCTTATATTTAAGCCTGTCTTAAGCTTCCTCTCCAATGCCCAGTGTAGGTGGAGTGGAATTTTTGTACATAAAACATTCTTTCTGTTCTGCACTGAATGAGACCATTGGGTTTCAGAGCAGTTTATCTTACACAACATTCAAAGTTTATATCCATTTGATAAAATACACTCAGTTTCAGACTACAGAAGGCTATAAAACATCAAGACCTACTATCAAACTGACACCTGTCTCAAATTGTCCAAAGCAATGATAATCTAAAACGGATAGCTAAAAATTAACTGCTGAATTACGTGGAATGCTGCTCTTCTGACATCTTCCCTTTGCTGAGTGCAGAAGATCTACATGGCTATAAGCTCACTGAAAAACATTAATGGATAGACAACATGCAGAAACACTGCACAGAAAGAAACGAGCGCACAGGTCAGTTGTTGCAAGAAGGCTGCCCAAACAGAACGCTTCTGCTTCTCGCCAGCACAAACATCTGAACTTTCCTTTCTCTTATGCAATTGTGTCTCAGCACAGCAATCAGAGAAGCTCTCCTTTGGTACATGAACATTTTAGAAGTTTCACAGCAAGTGGCCAATAAAGAATTGGCCTTCATACTGAGAAATAAGCCTTTTCTCTAGCATGATGAATCCTCAGCTATGCGAGACAGAATGGCAGACTATTCATTTCATTGTAATCCCTGAAGCTATCATGGTACACAGGCCTCAGAGCCAAAGCAGGGCTTTATTTCCACATCCTGTCAAACAGGCATACATAGAAAAACTCTAAGGAATAAATGCATATATATACATTTACATACACACACAAGCATTTTTCTTTTAATAATGGAAAGGAATGACAGAGGACCTTAATTTACAAAGTTAATATGTTTTTTCTAAAGAAAACACCATGGGCAAACCCCATATACCTTTTCACATCACAAGAAAACAAAATGATTGGGACGAAACCATTGCTATGCAGGAGCCAAGTCAAATTACATCAATGTTTAAATATTCTCTATTTGAGAAAGCCTCCCCACCAGAACTGTAACATTCTATTTTCTAAATATAACGTCCCAAAGCTGCACTTCGTCCTGACCATGGACTTTGGACCACCCTCTGCTTTGCTGTGCTCAGCGTAAGCCACGAAGGACAGTATCCTGATCTCTGCTGAGCAGGAGCAATGCACTGAGGTCTCATTAAGCTCCACTGGGAAAATGTACCATTTAATCCTTGTGCGATCAGTAATTCCCTTTGAAACAAGCCAAGATGCCCTTGATCAGTTTCCATTATTTACAGCTATGTTCTTACATTCTGAAATTTGGACTTGAGTAAGGCAGCTGTTTTCATTTCCAGGTAAGTCATGATAACAACCAAGACCGTGGCAATAAGATTCAGGCAGCCATCTCAGTCAAAATGCAGAACAGACAACCTTCAAAGGAGCCTGTGCTGCACCACCGGGGATGAGATAAGCAGACATCGCTCCCATTTCTATCGAAATCGAGAAATAACTCAGGCAACAGAAACAGCCAGCCAGAGTAAGGCTTCTGAAATCCTACAGAAAATCTCCCCGTTCAGTGTCCAGCAACTCAGGACACCCACTTAATACTTTATGGTAGAGCTCAGATGCCCGATTCTGTCTTCTGCCTACAGCTTCAGGAGGGAAACGAGCTCCTGGACAAGTACACAAATCCACTCTTTATCCTGAAGCTATGTAATTACAGCTGCAGTTCAGCTTTCCCCAGCCCATTGCAGAGCTTCCCTCCAAACAGAAGAACTTACACAGCACTGCAGCACTGTGGAGACTCAAAACTTCTGTTATCTTTGTGCAATCCAAGTTTGACCATGACCAAAGACATCGGTTACCATGTATAGATTCCTTCTGTTATACTTTGTCCTGGTAAACCTCCTTGCCACTTATGTGGCAACAAATTCAAAAACTAATTCAAAATGTGAGCCTTACTCCTTTTGCGCATGTATGTGCATAGGCATACCCATCTTGCTCATTCCTAGCTGCACAATGAGGTGTTGCCATGAATTCATCTGTTTTCCTTCTCCTCTAGATTCTTCAGAAGAAAATCCTGCTTTGTGACAATAAATCTGAGAAGATTTCTGCCTACCTTCCATATTTTGCTCCTTCTGCTTCTGCAATACTTTTTCTTTATTAAAAAAAAAAAAAAAACAACAACAACAAAAAAACAAAACCCAAAGTCTCCCTTTGTATTCAGACTGCCTATGGGCAAAGAAAAGCTTTAAAGCTGGGCACTTAAACATGAGTGAATTGCAAACTAGAGCATACTGACTTTAAATGAACACCAAGCCAGTTTTCATCCCATGGCTGCTTCTAAAATGAAGTTTCAGGTACATGTTTCCTGCATTCCTACAGGAAAAAGGCAGTGTTAGCAAGAGACTGTCCTAAGCATCAGAAATAAAAGCTTCCAAAGTTCAAGATAGATTTTCTAATATAGATAACTCAGCAGACTGCATTTCCTTGTGCTTTTCACTTCTTAGTATGTGATCTAATGAAAAAAGCAGTGAGCACAGAGGACAGAACACCATCCAACTTGCTTTTCTCTGAATTAGCTTAAGGAGGCAGCTCTTTGATCTGCACAACCAGTACTTGTTCCACATCACTAACGTGCAGTTGTCACAAGCTGGCATTAACATAGAAAAGATGCAAAGACTTTCTCCATTTTTAGTTTCCTCCATTATGGATTTTAGGTCATCACAAATTGCAAAAACTGGGACACCTTACCCCTCTCAACCACCTTCTTCAGTGCTCAGCTTCTAAGCCAGTATCTAGGGCGCTCCTGTTAAACACATCTCAGCATCTCAGATTCCAAACACTTGGCAGCTAAGCCTAATTATTCAAAGTAAAACATAAATTACCAGATAGAACCGGAATACAACACTCCTAATGAATAATCCTACCAGTAATTCCCTGCCTGCTGAAGGCATGTAATTCCAGTTTAGAAAACCCTCTCCTTCATGCAGCTCACTGGGTCTTACAAAGCGAAAGCAGGACAGTGATCCCCTTTCCCTCCCACAGCCACGACCCTGCAGCCCATCCCATGCTGCCAAACCAGAGGGGGTTGGTCCCCCAGCCCCAGAGGATCAGCAACCACCACACTGCTTCCAGTGAAGCATCTGGAAAGATGAATCCAAGGGAAACTTCTTTCCAGTCCTCTTTAATGAGGGCCTGCCAGGATTCATGACTCTTCCTGCAGCCAACACATTACCCACGAGCTCCTCTTGAAATAATGGTGTTCAGCCCCTTCCATGAAAATTATGAAACATTAAGTTATAAGATCAGATTCCAATCCAGGTTAGAGCACTGGATACAGCAGTCACGATTTTTCTCCCTGCTTTTTGGAGTGCCAAATGAATCCCATCCTCCACTCGCATCTCCGGTATGCTTTAAAAACGCCAAGCTATTTAAATAGCAAAACAACATCAACCGTCAATTTATCCCCAGCTTGTAAAAGTTAAGTGCAGATGAAACAGCTAAAGACCTTGTAAAATAAGCAAGAAACACAATAATAGTAATTCTTGCTTTGTTAAAAAACAGAGTGATTTACCATTTAGGGCACATATCTCCTAGGGCTTATTTTGCATTAGAATACTACAGCTTCTGTAATCATCACCATCTCAATTCCTGGAGTTACATTTCCATCAAAGCAGCTACTTTCTATCTTTTTTTAATAAAAGAATAACCTCCCCTAGGAGGAACAGACATTCTACTTTAAAACAGTAAACAAAGTTCTTTATTTGCTGCCTATGAAACAATTTAAAAGAGTCTGGAAATAATATTAAATTGCAGGAGATTATTACTTCCACTAAAACAGTCCCTCTTCAAACACAGGGAAAACATGTACATCGAATCAGCATTCTCCCAGACGTATCCTTTGTTCAGCAGACTGCAATGCAGACTATTCAGGCTACCGCTTACTCCAGGCTACTGTTAGATACCAAATTTGAAGGGTTCTGCAGAGCACAAAAGCTGGATTCTACATCAGTGGACAAACTTGTCCTCAGTTGGCCCCGGCACAGACAAAGCCCAAGTGTATCAACTCCTGTGAAAAACATCAGAAGGCTGGTCATAATTAATGGCGTTGGACACCAGCGCTAATTGAATCAAATAGGGATTCTCTCTTCTACCCCTCTTATACTTTGCTTGAATTACTTATTAAAGCTTCAGTTTCTGCAAAGCATGAGACAGCTTACAAGTGCAAAGCAGGCAAACATCAATTTTGGTCTGAGACTCAGTTCTGACACGGTGCGTCCCGCGGCTCTCCTTCCAGCTCAGGTCTGCCATTCTAGCTCTGATGTTCTCAGGCTGTTATTTGCTGAAGGAATGTGGAGGAAAAAAGGAGAAGAAAAAAGGCAACTGAGATCACCACGTTCCTGGATTGAGAATGTACATCAGATCAATATCCCCATAGGGCATCAAAGTACAGAAAAGTCAGTGGTGGAACTAGCTTGGTGTATCTGTGGCAGACCTTTTTCCAGCACAGGATCTAGCTCCCCAGCTGCTGAAAACTCCTAAATCTGATTATCATCACATTCTCCTGTTCTGTCAAGCTCTGCTGTTTTTTTTGTTTGTTTTTATTTTTTTTCTTCCCGACCAAAACATCCCTTCTGTGCCCTCAGCCCTGATTTGTCCAGGGAGCATTCTGTGCACTGCAGCAGTTCAACAGCTGAAATCCAAGCAGGAGGCAGGGCGCCTTCTTGAAGAATGCAAGGGCTGCCATGCACTGTATTCTTCCAGTTCCAAAAGCAAGGTCCAGGCCATCAGCCCCAAGCACAGCCGCACAGCCACAGCTCTCAGGACTCTTCACAACCAAAGGAACTACTGCTGTACAAGAAGGACCTACTGATAACCTGTTACTCAAGCTCCAGAACAACAAAAGGCACGTGGACCGGGCCATACTGAAACCCTGGCAGTGTATGACACTGGAAAGAGTTTGAAGACAGGCAATGATTTCAAAATGAGAATACTTAAGTACTTACTTTGTTGTTAATCTCCTCTTGGTACACATACTTCTCTGCTTAAGCATAGCATGAAACAAAATGATACACACACACACACATATATAATTTTGTATATATAATTTTGTATATATGTGTGTATATATCTATCAGTTTACTTCAGTGTGCACTCAAGCACATCAACCTGTAACAAGCTTCAAGCGCTCTGCTGGAGCTCTCACACAGCCCTACCCCAGGGCCGGTCAGTTCCAACTGAAGCAAAACTTCAGCTCTCCATGAAAGCAGGCTGCCCTGGCACGGGGCACCAGGGTGAGCTCAGCTGCACACCGCAATGCCCGAGCTGTTTCCTGAACACTTACACACTTCCTTTGTCCTTCAGAAACACACACGACAAGCAACTAACAAGTAACTCCAAGAGCTTTTTAAGCACCAGGGTTAAAGAGGAACTTTTCACCAGCTGAAAAACACCTCCCTCTACTACAGCAGTTGTGAAAAGCCACAATGCAGCCTTTTTTTGCAAGCGGGTCTGGCAATTCACCAGCTGAAGGCATCGCACCTTTCGGGGAAGGCAAGAGGCAGAGGTGAAGGAGAAGGAATCAAACCCAAACAAGGCCTGCAGTAGTAACATTCACCCCCCAAACAGTGCCAGACACACTAGGGTCTGTTCAGCCACACTGTAACTGCCCATCCACAGGGCGCTCGCCCAACGGTCAACAAAGAGAGCTTTTATGCTATTTTAAACAATCTGAAGTGTCTCAGTTAATGGAAGACCGGGCAATTGGCCCTCAACTATTTCTAATTGACTGGAATGATGGATGAAGCTAAAGGGAAAGCTGACCCACTGAACTTTTCCATACAAAGCTAGAAAACGGAGGGAGATTGTAAACAGTTTATGAGAATGAGAAGTGGGAGAGGCAGAGTCCCAGGGGCCTTGCTCCTCTCAACCTGCTGAGAAGTTGTTTTAGACTGCGGAAAACAAAGACCTTCAACTCAGCAACATACAACAAAAAAACACTGAGGAAGAACTAAACTAATAGGGTATTTTTCCCATGCTCCCCTCCCCTTTCCCCTGTGGCTGCGTAGCTCTGAAATGCAAGCTGGTCCTTTGACACAGAAAGGGCAATTTGTCACTTTGACAAGTAAGACATCTCTCAGGGCTCTGTACTGCTTTGCCCTGCTTTTCAGATTGACTGGGTGTTAACCAAAGATGTCAACTTCAACAGATGTGATAATATATACTTAAAAATTACATGTTAACAATCCCACTACTATAGAAGTAATGCTCAGCAAATCGAGCACACAAACTGATTTTCAGAACCAAAGCAATCACTCACGCTCACGCACTGACAAAGGACAGTCCCACCTCATCCCGACAGAGCAGCCTGCTGACATTCCCAGGATCTTGCAGGTAGGGAAAGGGATGCACAATAGGTTCAAACTGGCAGCAGCGACCTTCGGGCAGCTTAATAAGGTATTGAAATGCTCAGTAACTGAATTCTTCCTCTCTAGTCCAAAAGAATTGGAGTTTCAGAGAATAATTCAGATCTTACAGACTGAGTCATCTCCTTGCATACATCCAGCTCTCGACACTGATTACTTGTTGAATTACATCAAACCTGGGGTCTTTTGAAAAGCACTGAAGCTGAGGGATGAACCCAGGCCTCAGAGCACAGGTAGTAACACCCAGAACTGTCTGAGAGTACTCCTGGTTGTTTGGCAAGACCATGCTTTTAGTATGAACATGGTCAAAGAAAAAATAAAAAAAACTATGCCTGGAACATACAGTATTGGGGGTACCCTTATTTCTCCTAGCTGTCAACACTGTTCATCTGGAAAGCTTTCCCAGCAGGAAACC